>OMOT01060197.1:3856-14313 GCA_900312575.1 Acanthochaenus luetkenii | reverse complement strand
GAGGAGTCTGATAGTGTGAAATAATATTCTCCATAAAGAAAAGTGACAACATGGAAGAACGGAGAGATACAACTTGAAAAGGAATATTCCACAAACTACCGACCTGCGTCACGACAGGTTCTGCAGACGGACGCAGATGTTATATGTATATATAGCCTGCTGCTAGTCCTTCGTCACGCAGAAGCTTCATCAGTGTCGTGAACCAACCAAAATGGACATTTACGGGGCGGGGGGGGGAACACACACACAGACATTAAACAGCCACACGGTTATGGATCCATGGATGGAAGCACAACTGTCCTCCTGTCATTGAGAGAGGAAAAGCCTATTTATTCCTGTATATGTTGTATATGTTTACTGTAAAATTAGGTGTATAGTGCGATGTGTTTAGTTTGTAACGGACCTCGGAACAGTGCCACTCTCAACAAGCTAGGTATTAGTGTGCGTCTCCAGAAAGGTGCCAGGACACACAGGAAAAAAACACCTATATCTCATATTCTTCTCAGTGATTTGAATTGTGTTTGTATAAAACAAAAAGAAGAAAAAGGTGTTTGGATGTGACCTGTGGTGTATTTAGTACGTATACGTGTGTGTACGTGTGTGTGTGTGTGTTTGTGTGTGACAGTGCGCTCATTACTCAAATAGCTTCGTGTCACCTCAGACCTGTCACTCTGGAGGCCACATGTCAGACTCAGCCTGCACCTCTGTCCTGTCACAACATTGTCCGTGTCCTCAACACCGCCAGACACACGGCGGTCGGGTTCGAGTGGGATGCAGCTGTCCTTTACTCCCACCTGCTGGTCCGCAATGGAGCTGCGTATCTCCATTATAGTCTCTGCACCAGTGGTCCTCCAACGTTTTCGTGTCACAGACCCCATAGTCATTTTGATACGTGCTCTGACTGGGGTCATTCTGTAGTGACTTCAAGTGAAATGAAACTATTCCTCATTGTGCTGGGAACCACCTGGAACCCCCTCAAGGACCCCTGGAACCCCCTCAAGGACCCCACCAGTGGTCCCCAGCAAAATGGGGAATAGGTTCATTTCACTGTTGTTCCACGTGCTGGAAGTTGTCACAGACGATGACTCCCGTCATCACGTTTCACTGTCACCTCCCCACCTGCACTATTGTAACAGCCCAGCGCTCTAGTTGTCATGGACACGAGGGCGTTTAGGAACCTCTGCCCTTCACGCCGAGATACTTATTTCACCATTCCTTGTTCAGTGGTGGCTAAATAAGATAGACTTCCCTGTGACGGTTTGTTGTGTTCATTCGGTGTCGTCGTTTGTCGTTTAGACTACTGTGTCGATCATCCGCATAGATGACATCTCTAATTTATTAGTTTGACTCGTGTTTGTGTGTGTGTGTGTGTGAGTGGAAGGGAATGGGGACAACGTACGTCTACGTATACATACTGATTGGATTTCATCAAGTGATGTGGAAATATGTGGCAGATTTGGATTCATATTGTTAAATTAAAACCGAGTTGATCCCAACTTCTTCTTTTTTTGTGCATGTTTTTATGTCAATCTATGTATCTATGTAAGTCCGGTGTCACATGATGCAGCTTTGCCTGTACCTTGTTGTGAGATGGCATTAAATGTGTGTCACATACATTTCACTGAGATTTCCTTTCTAGATGTTTACGAGACAAGATCAGCCGTCCTCTGTTCTACAAGAATAAAGCTGAACGGACCAATCCGTCAATGAGGGTCTGTGTGCTTCTGGAAAGAGATTAGTGGCAGCAGAGCTTGTTACTTGAACTGCACAAACGAGAATTTGTCATGTTCACATTCAACCATTGAATACAACTAATAAATACAAATGTTGTTGAATACATTAATTTGTTAAATTAACTTCAAATAGGCTTTTCCCTATTAGAATTCAGTTTTCTTCATTCAGATTCTGTTTCCTGACACACACATCAGGCACATGGGACCTTTATTCCCCGAGTGTCGACTGGAAGGGACTCGCCTCCATCCAAGGCTACAGCCTCGTGAGGCCAGACCCAAATCAGCCATTTCCCCCAAATCGCCCTTTGGGTCCGGGAAATACCTACGGTCAAACGCAGTCTGCTCTGGCACGAGTCTCTTTCCATGTGTGATATTCAATGTCGAGTTAAAGGGGCATTAAGACGTCACACCTGTCCTGTCCTCCCTACACCGGCTCCCAATTCATGCCAGATGAGACATCTGCTTCAGTTAGGTTATGGATGTAGAACTTAAATCTAATGTAGCTACCACTGATATCAACCAACACTCTGCATCTTGTGGAGTTCGGCCTAAGAGGAGCGGCAGCACAGATCACCACTTGACCAGGCCAGTCCCAGTCCAGATCAGCACAGGCAAGGCCAGAACAGTTTCGGTACAACTCAGACCAGGCCACACCGGGAAATGGCTGCAACGCCTGGTTACCTATATGCATGAAAGAATACTACTTGTCAAAATCACAGTCGAGAGAACTTGCATTTGTAAGATGTTTCCTCCAAGCTTCTTCGACATCGCACGTCGTAGGGGTAGTGCGTCATCGATGCACACTTGACTCTTTAAAGTTGATATAGTCCACTTCCCCTCCCCACTGATTGGTTTGGGCTTCACGCAGACGTGCAAGCGAAGGTGGGAGTGAACCAGGTGAGGGCGTAGGGGACGGCTTGAGACAGGGTGTGACCACGATTATAGACATACATCGATGTTCAGTTAGCTAGCTAGGTGGCTGCACCCTTTGGACTTGAGGGCTGAGCCCTTGCAGACTTCAGAGAAGTATACATGTGGTGTGATGATGTATACATCATCAAGGGTCCTGTGAGTATAAAAGGGGCAAATTAGGCTATATGGATGCTACAGTATACCGACTATGACAGACGCAGCATTTGGTTTGATTTTGTGCATTTTATTGTCATCGTGACCGAGACATTTGACATGGACAGAAGATTACAGCTACTCACCATGTTTTGTGTATAGCTTAGGCAACATGAAGTCTTGTTGGGCATGATGAGCAGATGATTTTGACCTCTTTAAATATCATCAGGGAGAAAGAGGCTCGTCATCACGTGTCACTACGATCTGAATTTTGGGAAATACCCTCAGGGTAAGTCTGTTGTTTTTAGCAATGGGACAGCCCTCCGCCCTCATCGTGGGTGCGGGTGCTGAACTTTTTTTTTTTTTTACTGGTGTCCAGGTCGTGTGGTGAAGCTTGTTTGCATCTCACATGTGCAATACATCTAAGTGTAGGCCTAAATTAGCATCTGGCTATTATCACATTTTTAATTATCAGTCTTAAAAATATACCAGATATAGTGCCAAATACTTAATAACTATAATTATGGGGTTATTTAAAAAGAATAGATTATAAAGTCAGCATACAATCCTAATCAGTTCCTTTAATTGCTTACTCAGAGTGTATATAGTAAGGCAACAATACTTTTGCTACATACATTTTCATACTTGGCTGAGAAGTTGTAGAAAGTACTTGAAATAACTTTAATGGTTAAAGGAACGTTGGTTTGCATTCACCTTTTAGCTTTTATCTTCTGCGCATAAAACAAAAATCTGTCAATGGGATTCAATAATTCCATTTGTTCACAATTCAGTTCTTGAAAAACTAATTTATGGTGCAATTTGGTGCATTCTGGCCATGATTATTATCCCTGGCAAAGGCACCAATTTATGCATGAAAAGTAAAATAAAAATAAAACCGTAAAATGGATAGTAAAAATATAGTAAATAATAGTCAAACAAAATATGACTGCACACTGCCATCTTTGTGAATCTTTCAGATTAATTAGTGTGGTTGCTGAAAAACACATGAACATGTTATGAGATTCTACCAGCCAAACCTTTTTCTTACCAGCCCAAAAATAAAAAGTACTGTATATACACAGCCTTTTTGTGTCACGTATCACACATACATGTAATCTGCACACGTTATGGTGGTGAATAAAAAAAAGTGGTTAGAACAGATTGTAAGAGAAAATAATTTGTTGGAAATTGTGCCTGTTGCATTCTGGGTAGGGAGGGCAAAAACTCAGTGCAGTGTGTGTTCAGCAAGCCCAGTGAAATGTACCATGCTTTACACTTTACTTATATTATTGGTGGACTTAAGTTCTTAGTACTACTATGGAGGTAATCAATTCCCTGACCAAAGAGAAAAAAGTATTTTGACTCCTGATATCCAGAAAAGCACCGGATAATAGACTAAGTCAGATGTTACCAGTTACAAGCCAAAACGTATATGTTTATGACCTACGGTTCAGAAGCCAGATCAAGAACGAGGTAACGGAATGCAACTAAATATTACCACTCTGCTTCGCTAAATATACGCACCTGGTCTATTTGTGCCGCACAAGCCTGGAATTCACTTGTGAACGTATATTAAGGGCTGTATTTATTTATAATTAACAGAAAATTTATATTTAAACATGTTTAGTTTCGCCACATGCAAATGAACGTACACGGCAAATGAACAAATCTACCTGCATTTGGCGCTTGATAATTTCGGACCCGGCGTTGACTAAATAAAAAATCTGTCAACGAGAATATTTGTAATTGATTAAGTTTACTAAATTAACACTGAAGTGCACGTTAAATAAAATTGCCATACCCTTGATTTATTTTGGAGAACTGGAACAAGTGTTGACTATAATGTTACATCCATGATACAAAGTGAAAAGCGGAAAAGTGATGGCAGTCAAACTGACCAATCTGGATAAGAGGATCTATTAGCAGGTAAAAAATAAACGGAACATATAATTCACTTTTGACGGAAATCCATATGTAGACGGAGCTCTTGCACCCATGCCTCGTGGACTTGGTGCAAAATGGAAACACCAGTCATTTACAACACTCCACCATGAAACAACTTCTGGAACGTATTGCACTTCACAAATGACAATGTAGGAGAATCTGAGGCTGGATTTTCCCTTTAAGGCTACATATCAGCATACACCTTATTGATGACCAACATGGCTTTGTTACATGATTAGTGTTTATTTAAAATACTCAATTTAAAAACGGACAAATTTCACAGCTAGTAGCCTACATAGTAAGCAGTCTCTTTTACCCCCCATAATCTCCATGTAGTTTGCTCTGAAGCTCTGGTTGGGACCTGGGACGGGCGTGGGCCTGGTAACCTGCTGACGGGCTCTCTGAGGTGGGGCAGGGATGGTATTGAGGGGTGCAATACCTGGGTTGGATTTTGACTGTACTGTATGTCAGTCTAATGACTATATTCATCAAGCCTCTCAATAACAGTACTGATGTAGGATCTGCAACTAGCTCCCGTTTGACCGCCTGCAGTTATCCGAGATGTAAAATTGATCCCAGATTGGCTCTCCTATTCCCAGACACTCCACAACGTATGATGGCTGTCATATGAGACATATTGTATGCCCCATCCAAATGTGTAGACAACTTATTAAGAACAAATAGTAAAGAACACCAGTATTAACAGTAAACAAAGTTTCATTTACACTATCAATAGTGTATTATAATACTTTTGTTATTAACTCTTTAATTGACAAATACATTTTTTGTGTGCATTTGGTGTATTTTGCCTATTAGGGCTGCATGAAAAAAATTCAAATTGTGTTATATTTTCCTATGACAATCCTGAAAGCTCAAGCTCAGTGATCACCTGCAGTAGAGCCATTCATATTAACATTGCCTTCTGAAAGTAAGTGAGATTTGCCAACACAATAGTGGAGTGGTTTAGATATCACATGTTCACGCTGTAATTTCAATTTGGATTTGACAAATTCATGCAGCTCGAATAGCTACAATGCAAATGAATGTTTCAGGTAGTCACAAGATTGGCCATAGCATTATAAGCCCAAATCCTGATTGGTAGGTTGAGTTGATCAGAGGGGGTGGCCAGATTTGTCCAGGGCTGGCTGTTGATTGGTTGGGCTTTGGAAATAAGAGGACAGGTGGCAGTGATCTGGCCTATGAGAGCACGGCGTTGGAGCAACGTATGCCAATCAGGTTGTCAGCGCTGAAGGATCGCCTCATCGCCACTCGACTCAGGTCCTTGTACTTGTTCTCACATAGTCTGGAAATGGCCTGGACGAAAAACAACAACAAAAAATACACACACACACACAATTACTAAGAAATAATAATTAAAGAAAGTTAACAAATTATTGCGATTTTTTACAATTCCAAATGATACATTCCAAATGATAAATTGGCCCTTGTTGCACTTATGGTATCATAACTAAGTCAAAGAAGCTTTTGTCACCAGCTCTTTATTGGGAATCCACTGTGTGTTTGCGGTTACTGTCGGCGCCTTTAAACATGAGCCAGCTCGGTACGCCAGACTCATACATATTCAAGTCAAGGAAACCGTTGCTTCCATGACGGAATAAACAGGCCTTTTCTTTACACTTTGGAATTTGAAGTAGCCACCACGTTCACTCCACACAACTTTCTTACTAACTCTGATGTGGCGTCCAATCTGATTGGTTAGAAAAAGCACAACAGAGAGAAGAGTGGGCTAATGACAGAGCAGAGAGGCAAAGATAACAGGCATATCACTGGTCGACAAGTTGTAAGACCAGAACTTTTTGGGGACACTGACTGACTAATCAACTGACCCAAGTCAAAATCTTACTGGCCCAGGGCCATCTGGCACTCCTTGCCTAAACTACACAGCATGCATAACATTTGCACATCAAGTTGCAGCACTGCATTTTAAGCTGCTACACCAGGTCCGTTCTTGTTCCGCTGTGGTCTGCCGGTTGTGTTGCACCTATTTATTTTACCTATGTGCAAGTGAGCACAATTATCTAGTTTTTCGTATTTTTCCATAAACAGCTCAAGTTGTACCATGAGGAACATTAATGTATGATATTGGGTATTTATGTCGCTTTTTTTGTGTGTAGGCACACTGTAGCCAAATAGAAGGCTTCTCAGCGGTTATCCATAGATAACCTCATCACCTACATTTATTTAAGTGGCATTAGTTTATGTATCCTCTATTCTGTTTACTGACATGGTGATAAATGACTATAATATGCAAAATCTACATAAATGTAAATGGGTCAAATACGCAATAGACTGCTGCATAGTCCTGCAGAAATAGAAGCCATGCGTATCTCCAAAGTTGCTGCTCCATTCGCAGATCAGGCAACATGCTGCGTGCGCGGCCAGTGGAGCAGGCTACATTGAAGTAAATGGCTGCGTATCTGATCCAATCCTTCCGACACAAACGGGACGGAACAGAAACGCCCCCGGTGTAGCCGAGCCATTACTGACGAACCCTGCCTATAGTGGCCAGTAATGGCCAAGTGGAGAACAGCTTACCTCTAGTTTCTGGGCGCGTTGGTTGTTGAGAGGCTCCAGGGGGAAGCTGAGGTTGTTGTCATCGGCCAGCTGCCGCAGGTCAAAGTAGTACTTGGCGTAGATGCTGGCTGGCACGTTGATGTTAAACTGGAGAAGCTCCAGGAATTGGCGCTCCATCTCGTTCCTGGAAGGTGGGGGGAGAGCTGACGATTATGCTACATAAGCCAAGACTTCCATATACAGTCATCACTCTATTAGAGTCTATAATTTGAGCATTTAACCAATGTTCTTTTCAACAGTAACTTGCATAGAGTGCAACAGTGCATGACGTTCAAATTCCTAGATCTCCAACATAGAAGGACCCTGGTGTCTCCCTACCCTAGGAGAGCAAGGTCAGGTTGACTAGATGCATAAAGGCTTAAGTACACACTAATGGTCAATCAAGTGTGTTGATTTAGGCTCATTGATAGGTTCCTAAATTGAGGCCTATTGTAAGTATAATACAACGTGCTCTTTAGCAGATGCATGTAGTGAAACAGATGAATCAGCTATGCGGTGGACCTACATCTTGAAATCTGTATGGTTTTGTAGGAATGAAAACCTGCATACAAATGCCTCTCAATGGCATATAGTTGGAGACCACCGAGTTCAATTGATAATGATTTTTGAAGGCCGATATCAATAACGATATTTTTAGATTGAAACTGCCGATAGCCAGTATTGTTTGCTGATGTCTGTAAATGTGATTTATATGCCAATAAATTCCCCAAATGTACAATCATTTTTCCAGAATTGTATTCTTGTCAGGGTGGAAAAGCCTCCATGGATGATGATGATAAGAACAATAACATATTAATGCATACTTATGTGGAATCTGATCAGAATTGTGCATTATAATCAATTCAGGTTAATAATAATAAATATGCAATCAAACAAACTGCATCATATCCATCATATCAGAGGTGGACAACACCGACGTATCTGTCCAACACTATTGAGATGTCTTCATCTGCATGTTATCACATGAAGAGCTAAACATCCAGTGGGAGTTATCCCAGCTCGTCTTGTCCAGACTAACTGCCTTCATCCTCCTTCTTCACCATCGCCACAGCCCTGAGAAAGGCTAGGGAGGTGGTCACTAGGGAAACCGACCGCATCCATGATGCTTTGTTGGCCAGTAAAGGAGATGTGTGTGTGTGTGTGATGTCTGGTCTCCCAGGGCAACTAATGGAGTGGGCGAGAGCCAAGGCCATTATGTAGAAGCAGTGAGAGCACTTGAGAACCTCCCCTCCATCCATCCCTCCCTCTGTACCCTTCTTCACATCCCTCCATCCAGACCCGACCAGGCTCACAAAGACACTTCAATGAAGGCAATGAAAACAGAGCAGAGAGAGCATAGGTCACATATATATGAGAGGAGGGAGAGAGAGAGAGAGATGGAGGCTCATGCATGGAGAAAACACATGCAGGCAGTGCACACCTCCTTCCAAACCAAAGACAAGGAGGCACTTTCAACCTCTATTCACTCACTCACTCACACACTCACACACACACACACACAAATAAAGCCCTAGTGGTACAAGTGTGGCCTGTGGCCTCTTCAACAGCTTATAGACTGAGGGACAGCAGCTTCTCTATTCCTCTGTCTGCTTTACCTGCATCATTCATTCACATCGGTTTTTCAGTCTTCCTGATACTAATTCGGTAACACTTTACTTGACGTGTGTTATGATGCATTACAAGCAGATTAGAGGCACATTAGATGCAGAGATAAACTTTTCTTACCATACAACCATCAGAAAATTAAATTAAATTGAATGTCATTAAAGCTGCACAAGGCAATTTCCATGTTGGCAGCCCCAAATAGCAGCAAGAAGTAACAAGATGATGAACTTCATTTGGGCAAAGAAGGTGAATCTACAGCATCTCAATTAGTGCAGATAATACTGTTCTCTGTTAGTGCTTTAGGCTGATATGTGTGTATTTTTGAATGAAACTCTTGTCTAGTGCAGCTTTAACTATACTGTTGGCCCACAAAGAATTCAACTCCATAAATTTTTTGCACATTGTTTATGCTACTCCGATTACAATAATTACTGCACTTACAATGTACTCCTAATGCGTTTATGAATGATGCTTTATAATAGCTTATGAGCACCACTACAATTAAAGTGTTACCCACATTTCTCTCACCGACAGCCATCTGATTCGGTTCCCATCTCAATCTGTCAGTCTGTGTGTAAACAAATCAACTCACATGTCTTCCACAGTGATGTCTTTAAGGATTTGGCAGTAGTCGATGTTCCAGACGGCCTGGTCATCCCAGACCTTGGAGGCCAACAAGATGGCTCCCAGGACGATGCGCTTCCAGTTGGCTGGGCAGATATCCAGCTCGGCATATGTCAGCAGGCGCTCCAAGTACACCTTGGGGTCGAAGGTGAAGAATGTTTAAAAGGTTAATGGCAGGGTTGGGAATTGACAAGATTTTAGCAGTCGATTCCTTGTTGGCTCCTTTCTTGTATATATTACCAGTGGCAACAATCCACTAAACACTAGACTATGGCAAAGTCCTTGCATCATTTACCAACAAAACTTCCAAATTAGCTTCTATCCAGTTCTAAGGGTAACATGTTACATTACATTACATTACATTACGGCATTTAGCAGACGCTTTTATCCAAAGCGACTTACAGTACATATCATCATTACATTACATTACATTATGGCATTTAGCAGATGCTTTTTTATCCAAAGCGACCCACACATCATCATACCGTTTGCAGAGGCAACCATGCAAGGCGCCAACCTGCTCAACGGGAGCAATTTGGGGTTAGGTGTCTTGCTCAAGGACCCTACGACAGTTTGTTGTTTTTCCCCGGGAGGAGCTGAACTCGAACCTTCAACCATGCGGTTGCTGGGCGGGAACTCTACCTCCTGAGCTACTGCCGTCCCATAGACAGACAAACAGTCATAATCACGTTCACACTACGGACAATTTAGAGTCTCCAATTCACCTGACCTGCATGTCTTTGGACTGTAACAAATTTGAGTACTTGGATCACTTTTGGGTGGTAACTAGTAACTTACTGTAATCGGTTGTTACATTATTACTTTTTAAAATTAGAATAGTTGACAGACGTCATGCTGCTAATTGAGAAACAAAACAAAAGTATGCTCGAT
>OMOT01060195.1:1207-19028 GCA_900312575.1 Acanthochaenus luetkenii | reverse complement strand
CTTGGCGCTTTGCCCGTCCCTGCGTGACGTTCTTCAGCCGACAGATGCCCACCAGGAGCAGCGTGCCCCCCCAGGGCCGAGCCCCACTGCTGGGGGGCAAGCAGAGGGCGCAGTCCTTCTCCGCAGCCGACCTGGCAACCCGGGCCGAACACCAGAAGAGGAGCCTGTCTTTACGGAAGCTGCTGGAACTTAGGCTCTCCGTCAAGATGCTGCCAAAGCTGTTGGCCAAGGGAGGGCAGTCCCTGGACTGTACCACTGTAGAGACAAACAAGGGGGATACAAACCTGGACCAGCCTAAAAGCAGCACAGGGGAGGCTGATGGCAGCGGAGAGGGTGGAGAGGGATTAGTGGAGTATGAGAACGTTCCGCTGTACGAGGAGATACCAGAGTATATGAACCTGCCGTTTCACGGTGCACGGCTGGGCTGGCCACATGACCCGGATCCAGCTGATTCAGACATCTATGAGGTGCAGGACCCCTATCAAAACTCCCACGGCAACGAGTACGAGAGGTAGGGTGTTTTGTTCGGAGCATGTTTTGAAGTGTGTACCTGTCTGTAATGACACATGCTGAATGATTTGTTTCACTCTTTCACTCACTCAAAAGAATGAGCTTGGGCGGCTTTGTGTTTGTGTGCATCTCAGTTGTTGCGTTGTATCTCTAAGTCTGTGTGAGATGATGATTCACGTTTCAAAGGTGACATAGCAGTAACACGAGGATCATCGTATCATCAAATTATTTGTCACCTGAGGCAAATGACCTCAGTAAAGCCATCACTTGGTTACTTATTGTTACCGCAGGACAGACTGAGTATGAGAGTATCGTCTGTGTAACAGCCTTTATGTGGCGGGTTTCTTAGGTGTAGAACTGGAGAGAGGAGAGAGAATCAATGTCAATGTAGGCCAAGGTCCATCCCTACTGTTCAATGTTATCGCTCTGCAATTTCAGGTGACCAATAGCTACAACTTGGGAATTATTGTGTGCTACAGGTTGCATAGGTGATATTAGCATTGGCGGCATGTATTTATCTGAGTGTTGTGAATGTCAGCCTCGGAGCTAGTGGCATTGAATGTGAATAGAGCGTTGATGTGTAGCAGGTCGGCCTGTTTTCCTGTGGGTTATTTTCAGTGGCCAGGGCAGGAAATGTCTGAGAATCGCAGAAACGCCACACAGCTCTCTAGAACAGGGAAAATAAACCTCCAGCAACCACTAGCCTCTCCTCCTCCTCCTCCTCCTCCTTGCTCCCGCCCTCTCACTGTGTCTAGCCTCATCTTAACCTCATCACTCTTTCCCCCCTCTATTTCTCTGTGAGAAAGTCTGAAATAACGTTTCTTCTCGCATCCAGGTAAATGAATGAGTCTGTCTGAGGGGCTGTGGTTATGGAGAGCAAGAACCAACTAACTATAACTAATAATAATAATAATAAACTATTTATATAGCATTTGTACAGTATAAAAGACAAGGTTTAAAAAAGAGATAAAAATAGGAAACATTCAAAATAAAATCGGATAGGACTAAACGCATAGAATAAAGTAGAATATAAAAGAAATAACAAAATATTAAAAGGTGGGGAAATCAAAAACAATTACAAAAATGCATATAATTAGAAGACACTCGAGAGCGCAAACCTCCACCAACACTGAACACTAACTTGGTGTTATACCCAAATAAATTATTCCTATCTTGATCCTGCAGATATACCCGTAGGATTTTGAATGAAGTATCTGCATGCATAATATGTCTTTGAGATATCCTGCTGACAGACAAACTAACAAGGGTGAAAATGGAGGTAAAATAAATTGAATTAGCTCGCCTAAGTTCCTCAGGCAGGGTGTTGAACAGTCAAGGGGCTCCGACAGCACAATCACCCAGCCACCTAGTCACATTCATGCTATTAAGATTCCATTGAGTCACTCTATTCTTGAGAGTAGGACCAGACTGCTGCTTGTCCCACTCAGTTGTTCCCATGATAGATGGCATGGTTCCCATTTCCACTGGTTGGACTGAGGTCAAGGCCAAGTCAGGTGGCGTTGAGGTAGGGTGGTCAGAAATCTGCAATTAAGAAGACTGTGCTTCTTAATTCTGTCTGGTATGCAGAGTGGTTACCTACTGTGTGTGTGTGTGTTAGAGAGAGAGAGAGAGACTGAAGTGTTTCCCAGGCATCTGAGCCTGTTAAGTTTATGCAACTAGCCTCAAGCAGTAAACAAGTGGAGCTCTGTGCCTGACCCAGTGTGTTGGAATGCTCGTCTATAGCGAAAGGGAGAAAGAGTTTGAAAAAAGGGAGGAAGAGTGTGTGTGTGTGTTGTTGTTGTTTTTTTGGGGGGGATTTAGTTTTAGGTAAAAGATAAACTGTTGAGAGAGACGCAGGAAAAACAAGGAAATGGAGAAAGTAGGCTATAGCTGATTGGAGTTAAAGAGGAAAAGAGAGAATTTTGGAGTCCTTCCATATTTATTAAAGCACCACAAAGCTCTAAATTTCCATCTAATATTTGTCCTGCACCATTACCCTTCTTGTCAGGGTGTTGAGGGAGAACGGTGTATCTCCTATAACTATAATACATCTAGACAAGAGTCCTACAAATCCACATAAGCACACTGTAGAGTTTTGTAGGGGATGCCAGAGAAAGGTCAGGACAAGTAAGCAGTTTGAAGGATACATCTACTTTTGAAGTCAACGTCAAGAC
This sequence comes from Acanthochaenus luetkenii, assembly GCA_900312575.1. Classification (NCBI taxonomy): domain Eukaryota; kingdom Metazoa; phylum Chordata; class Actinopteri; order Beryciformes; family Stephanoberycidae; genus Acanthochaenus; species Acanthochaenus luetkenii. Next base: position 16,344 of record OMOT01060195.1, on the reverse strand, counting down.
ACTGACAGCCCTCCCCTCTTGAAGTTCCAGTCCATCCCCGCATCAGGGATCCATCTGTCAAATCATAGAAGGGTTGCGTTGTAGCACAAAGTCTATGAGGCCCAGATCAAAACATTAGTGGCACACAAACACATGTTGCTACTTGTTAGTCTGGTAGACAAGACTGTGGGTAGTGCAGAGCCAGCATGTCATGCTGCCAGCAACAGGGTTGATGGAGAGACCGTCACAGACACAGCACTGTATCATAAGGCCCCAATACATGGGAAGCTTTTTTGAACCCTATTGTCAAATGCAGCAAAATCAATGTAGACAATATAGTGGTGACCTTTCTTAAACCTTTATTTATCCAGGGAGGGTTTTGCTGTACGCCCATGCTCCTCTTCAGCGCTGCCCTGCTTCACAGTCATGCAGTTACACATTTCTTTGAGAGCCAGGGTAAACGCTGCCTGTCATGCCGTTTGTTGTGTTGATTGTGCGACCTCTGTGTGTTGGCGACCAGTAGCTGGCTGAGGCAGGATGGAGTCCACTCTGAGGAAGAGGTCCACAGTTCGGATGAAGAGGACAGCAGCTCCACCTCCAGTAAGGAGAACCTGGACGTGGCAGACCGACAGGTATCTCGCTCTCTCAGTAGATGGTGTGTGTGTGTGTTCGCCCTGTAGAGTGCCCAGACTGTCAAAGCCCTCCAGAAGTGTGTGTGTGTTGAAAAGGGGGATGGTGGTCAAACATACAAGGGCGTAGGGTTCAGGAATAGCTCTCTCAATGGCTGAAAGAGTTTCCCCCCCCTTTGTCCCATGTGACCCTCTCTGTGATACTATCAGTGCCTGTGTCTGATACCCCTTGAAAGCTGGAGGGTATCACAAACTCAGGCACTGATAGGACCAGGAGGCCCTTTCAGTCAAGCAGGGGCAAGGCCGCTGTCCAAATTAAGCCAGCGAGAGACCGCCCCATTACCATTCCCCAACACACACAATCGGAAAGAGCGGGGGAGAGGAGAGAGAGAAGTGCGTTGCTGCTCTGCTTTCCAGGCACAGTCCTGATTGAGCTGTTGTTTGGAAGGCTGAACAACTCGACCCCTATGGTTTTACATAGTGAAGCAGGACCGAGTGAACATGGTGGTTTGCAGTGACCCTGTAAGTGAACAGTCAAGTGTTTTGTACACGTGTGAAAAGGCTGTCGGCTGTGGCACCTCTGTGGCGTCGCCTGACTCGTGTTTGTCCGTCTGTTCCCTCAGCAAGAGGACGAGATGAAGAGGAAGAAGGTGGTGCACATAGCCCAGGAGATCATGAGCTCTGAGAAAGTGTGAGTGGTTTGATACTACAGCAGTAGCGCATAATGCAGCATGTATGCTAAGTAGTCAAGACAATGTTTTGTACGTTTGTCTTACTCCTGTATTTCTGTCCTATCAACAGGTTTGTGGATGTCCTGAAGCTTCTTCACATAGTAAGTGTCTTATGTCTGATTTAGTGAAAATCACTAGTTGTGAAGTGAACTATGCCTCTTAAGAGTCTCATTGAAGGAACTGTTTTTTTTTTACAATACTGGGGGAACGAGGGTTTTGTAGTATTATGAATAAACTGCTTTCTTCCCGGTCTGCGTTTTAATGTAACATAATCGAGCGTTGGTTTTGTTATCCTCGCTGACACTGTGATTGTTTTGAATGGTGATCAGAGCGGTCTCCTAGGGATGGAGACAAATTAGTAGTTTTGGCTTGCAGCTTCTCTGCTGAAGTGCTTGTAGGGAGTTGAATAATGCAGTTGATTCCAGAGCCGAGGCTTTTACAGATGCGGTGCCGTCGTTTTTTCCTCTTCCCGAGGCAGTTGTGGGCAGGTAAACCCATCCTTACAGCCAGGGATTAGGTCCTTTGATCTGTCCTATCACTGGGGACACTGGCAGGTGTGTGTTTGTGTGTGAGGGAGAGCGAGAGAGCGCGAGAGAGAGATTATTAACCTGTCATCAGTAAAGGGTTGGTGTTGCTCTGGGGAAGTGAGCTGTGCAGTTTGCCTGGTGAGTTTAGTGATGAGGGGGCTTGTACGGGACTGAAGAGATACACTTTGATATTTGGTAGAATATAATTTTTCATAATCCATGTATTGTTGAAAGTGTTTTGAAAGGACCCTTGGTACATGAAATTGAAGTAACACCACCTAGACAGCCATATGAGTTTGAGTATGAAAATAAATTTAAAAAACAAACAGAATTGGCATTCTGAAAAGTGTTCTTGCGACTATCAATATATTAAAGTTCTTCAGGTCTTTTGTTTATATCTGTCATGTGGTTAAAGGAAGTTGTGTTTTTTCGGGTTCAGCCAACCCACGCTGAGGGTCAAGGGTCCACCTGTCTGGCTGCCTCAGACATGGCTTTAGTGAAAAACCACCACAGGATTAGTTTAAAACGTTGTCCTGTGGCTGATGGGGGAGGGAGAGGCGGTGAGCTCAGTCCAAGAAAAGAGGTCATATCGCATTCTTCACTATCCATGGCTGGCCTGGCCGCACAGCAGCTGCATCCTCAGGCCACAGAGGGCACCTCCAGACACACACATGCCGTAGCTAATCCTGTGTTTGTGTGTGTGTGTGTGTGTGTGTGCAGGTGGGTGCGTGGGTTGCTGCGTATATGTGCATGCATACTTGAGTCAAGCTTGTCCATCTGATGAGTAACTTATACATTCTTAATTCACTCCCCTTCAAAATTGGTTTGATTGATGTCGCTTACGCCCATGGGAATGTTGTAAAGGTCATGAAGGTGTTTTTTCAGTTTACCCATAGGGCTGGAGAAGAGGCCTAAAGTGGGCAGTCTTCCTTTTTTCTGTCCATCAGAACTTGTTGTCATATAATATAATAATATATGGTAACACTTGATTTGAAGTGGCGCTCATAAGGCACCAAAACATTATAAGCACATTGTGAGTGCACGGTATTAATTATAATCATATCAAGACATAATCATGTGCAAAAATGTAGGTTGTTGAATACTTCATGGTGCACCTGTATAGTTAATGACATGATATACAATGATTTTCTGAGGTTTGATGATTCGTTTGCGTAAGAAGTTTATATATGCTTATAATGGGTTTATAATCTGCTAGTAATGCATCAATCAAGTGAAGTATTACTTAATAATAATCATTTATTTTATTAAATAAATGCAGACACGTAAAATACAACTACAAGATTAAAAGATATGTGAATACGTGGGTAAAAACAATGTAATATGAAAGAAATAAAAGGATAAAAGACATCACAACAAAGTAAGTCCATAAAAAAGGAGTTTGAATATGAGATTCAAAAGACATTACTGATAGTGATGTCTGTTATTTCTTGTGTTCTGTGTGTGTCAGTATATATATTTTGTCTGCTACATGTTGCTGTAACATTAGTGCTGTGTGTGTGAACGGGTTGTGAGGGCGCGAGTGAACTAGGATATTTGGGTACTGCCTCACCACTTCCTTCCAGGTGGATGTGTGTGTTTGCTCACGGGACAGTGTTGAGTGCTGACTCAGCTCTGTGTGTGTGTGTGGTGTGAATTACATGCAGAGGTGGGTGGGGCATGTTTAAGAGGTGATAACCAGGTGTTCTGTTCTGCTGCAGTATGCCGTCACATACAGTATATGCTGTGTCACTCCACCCTGTCCAGCTGTGTGTGTGTGTGTGTGTGTGTGTGTGATGACAGAATTCACCCTTTGTGTCCCTGCAGGACTTCCGGGATGCGGTTGCCAAGGCAACTCGTCAAAATGGGAAGCCGGTGGTGGATGAGCGGATCCTCAGCCAGATCCTGTACTACCTGCCCCAGCTCTACCAGCTCAACAGAGACCTGCTGAGAGAGCTGGAGGAGAGAGTGGCCCACTGGTACAGACACACAGCCACACACAGTATTTTCTTGCTTTTTTCTGTTATCCTAATTCCTAATTATGTTGTTTTTCAGCTGACATAAAACTTTGATGTAAAATCATAGAATACAACATTATGTATATATGCCGTCATTTCACTTATTGCTTTCTTCATTTTTTCCTTTTCTAATTTTTCCTTTCATTTGCTTTATATTGCATTATGTACTGATCTTTTTATAACTTCATACTGCATATATTTCATATTTGCCATATTCTCATACTGTACTTTTCCCCTTCTTTATCTCAACTAGTTCTACTGCTACTACTGTTGCTATTTTTCTCACTCTCTTAACGCTGTAATCCATACCTTTTCATACTTTCATTTGTACATGTAGTTTTGAAATCATCAGTTGTTTATATGACCCTCTTTTTCAATATTTATATTTTCTTGGCTGTCTTGTCATTATTACTATTTGCTGCTGCAACGGCCTAATTTCCCCACAGGGATCATTAAAGTTGAATCTATTCTTATCTTATCACAGTAAGTTAAGTGGTAAGTAAGCAAAAACATAAATGAGTGCTTTTCTGAAAATATAACTTGTGTTTATTGGTGGTAGTTTGCCGTATGATGATCAGCTACTGGAAGTCGTAGCTGACCTACCTTTTGATTTATATTCTCATTCAACCACACAAGGTTGTCGGTGCCTGAGTTGGGTCACTGTGTGATGGGAAATATCCCTGTCTGTCTGGTCATAGGAGCGATCACCAGAGACTGTCGGACATCTTCGTCCAGAAGGGGCCTTACCTGAAGATGTACTCCACCTACATCCGCCAGTTCGACAACAACGTGGCCCTGTTAGATGAACAGTGCAGGAAAAACCCCGGTTTCGCCGCCGTTGTCCGAGAGTTCGAGGTAGAGTTTGAAACGGGCCCGTGTGCTGTCCTTTACATCATGTTTGTGACAGTGAGATTTTGAGGTTCCTTTCCACATCATCATCATCACCATCTTCTTGGGAGAGTATTTACTGTCACATGATGGTCTAAATGCTGTTTCAGAGGCCTTATAATACAATTCTGAGGGGGAAACACTGAATAATTGTGATTGTTTTGGCATTAAAATGATAGATTTTAAAGATATCGGCTATCTGTGGCTGTGTGATTTTTGTCTCAGATGAGTCCAAGATGTGCCAGCCTGGCTCTGAAACACTACCTGCTGAAACCGGTACAGAGAATCCCTCAGTACCAACTGCTGCTCACAGGTAAAAACATTACACTCTCTCTCTCATTGTCTCTGTCTCTCCTCCTACCAACCTCTGCTCACTAGAGGTCAAGAGTTGAATCAGTCCTGCCACAGTTTTGTTGGCAGCATGTGAATTCAAACTCCCTTTCTTTTTGTGGCATGCTTAGTGTTGTGGTATTACACTGGCACCCAGTGGACAAACTCAGTAACAAGAAACCTGTGGAATATCTATATTTGACCCAAGGGCCAAATTCTGCGTAACATATTCCCATTACCCTGTGGAACCTCTCTGCTGTTTTCCAGATTATCTGAAGAACCTCCCAGAGGACTCTGAGGATTATAAAGACACACAAGGTTGGACATGCACTGAAATACTCTCACACCGGAAAAACAACCAACACAGGGATAGAAATAAATACATAAAATGCCTGTAATTTTAAAGTGAAAGAGCTACTTCAATATGTGTGCCATGAGTAGTGCACAGAGACAAAGAAAAGTGGATAGAGAGATGGGTTTCAGTTTACATCATCGTCTGTGTCTTACTGGATAATCGTCTATACTGTGCATGGACAGAACTCCTGCCAAACCTAATGTTTTATCTTTGCTATCCATGCAGCTGCTCTGGGCATAGTGAAGGAAGTGGCCAACCATGCTAATGATATTATGAAGCAAGGGGTAAGAAATCATCCAGTTGTCATCTTTGAACTTTACAACGATGATCTACTGTACATTACTCACTTCTTGCCTCATATTGTTCAGGATAACTTTCAGAAGCTGATGCAGATTCAGTACAGTCTGAATGGCCACCATGAAATCGTTCAGCCAGGCAGGGTAAGTAGTGAAAAGACTTAGTATTACCAGACAAACAATTAATTTACTATTGTTACACTTTATTACTATTGTTACACTCTAATAATATCCCCTTCCTCACATCTTACCCAAACCAAGGTTCCTATCCCAGTCTCTTTTTTTTTTGGTTGTTGACCTCTTCTGTGCTTGTGCAGCCTTGTTTTCGTGTCTTTTGTTTGTCTTGATCGTAAAGCACTTTGTGCACTTTTTAAAGTGCTATAGAAATAAAGTTATTATTATGAAGTAAGTCCACATAGACATTTTTAAACCCAGTCCATTTAGATCAAATGTGTCTTCCGTGCTGTCAGGTGTTTCTGAAGGAGGGCACTCTGATGAAGCTGTCCAGGAAAGTAATGCAGCCGCGAATGTTCTTCCTGGTGAGTGATAAGTGGACTGGTGCACTGTGAACTGTGTTTGCATAGTGTTCATTTCTTAGTCTACAGTAGCAGTTGCCACATACCGTCCGCCTTGAACACTGATGTTAGAGTTTTGGCGTCCGTTTAAACCAGGGTGTGTTTTGAAGTGGTCTTGTGTCTGTGTTTCTCCAGTTTAACGATGCACTCATGTACACCACTCCCGTCCAGTCTGGCCAGTATAAACTCAACAGCATGCTCTCCCTGGCAGGGATGAAGGTGAGAGAGAGACACTGCAAACACCAGACACTGAATTTGAAGCATGTTTGCTCGGTCATTTTCAGTCAGTCTTAATGTCGTTTTGTCGTTTTGTATTTTCTTCTTTTTCCAGTATCCTTATATTAGGTTTAGCTAGATGTGCATTTGTTATGACTTTTTTATTTATTTTCTCGTGTCGGAGGCTGTACTACTTGATATAAATTGTTTTCGATTGTATTTCTTTTTTTACATTTTTGTACAGATGTTTTTCATACCCATTCCTATGCATTCAGTAGTGTTCATAATATGCAATGTTTTTAGAAAAATTGTAAACGGACTATTGAGAAGCATATGTTATTGTATAGATAATGTAGTTGTGATTGAGGACACACCTCGTAACTGAACACTCCTGGGCCTAACATATATTTCCCCTGTGTATTGTTATTGCATTTTGCCCCGATGAAAACATTAAATGTCGAAACGTTGGAGTAAACGATTGACGCATCGAGGCTATGAGTGTGCAGCAACCGCTTTTCAACATTGATCAGTCATTTTCAACAGTGCACTGTCCCGTGTGGTAATCTGTTTTCCAGGTGAGTAAGCCCAGCCAGGAGGCCTATCAGAACGAGCTGAACATTGAAAGCGTCGAGCGCTCTTTTATCCTGTCTGCCAGGTCAGCACCCACCTGTAGCACTCAAACGCATTGAATTTTGCACAATATGAGCAATTAACTTTTACGATGATGATGATTGATTGTAGTTGATTCAGGCTGCATCCTATTGGTTGCTGAGGGTTCTGATGTATTCTGCGATTGCAGCTCAGCTACAGAGAGAGATGAGTGGCTGGAGGCCATTGCCAAGGCCATAGACGACTACACAAAGAAGAAGACAACCTTCATATCCAGCCGTAGTCAGGAGGAGGTAACACTTAAATCTGTGTGGGTGCATGTATATGTTGTTTGCACGAGTTATTAGAGCTATGTGTCTCATGGCTGTGTATGTCACCCTGTATGCATCATGCCGCCTCTCTCTCTCTCTCTCTCTCAACTCAGGCTGATGGTCTCGGGGACAGTGGTGCCCCGTTGGGTTCAAAGGCTCCAATCTGGATCCCAGACCTGAGGGCCACCATGTGTATGATCTGTACCTGCGAATTCACCCTCACCTGGAGAAGGCATCACTGTCGCGCCTGTGGCAAGGTCCCTACAACAACAACTACTACTACTACTACATTACATCATTTAATTAATCCTATCCTCATCATAGTTATATGTCTGTGTGATAGGTGGTGTGCCAGGCATGCTCCGCTAATAAGTACTATCTGGAGTACTTGAAGAACCAACCAGCACGTGTGTGTGACCACTGCTTTGCCAAGCTACAGGAGAACAGTAAGTCACTATTGATTTCAGTTATTACAGGATTACAGATGTAACGCGATATGAATGATTTGCCTGTGGGAGAGCCACATGGTTTATTCTGTGTTTCTGTTCTCTGTAGGCGACCGTTGTGCCTCGGCATCAGTTTCTCCTATCGGGAAATCTGGAGCCTTCTCTTTTTCTAGAAAACACAAGAAGATTCCTGCTGCACTGAAAGAGGCACTAAATAAATACTACTGATCTACATGTTCACTTTACCTGATAGGATTGAACTTTGCAAGTTGTTTCATCTTTGAGGTGGAAATGAGATGTGACATGACTTCTTTTACCCGCGCTCTTTTAGGTGTCTGCCAACACCGAGAACTCCTCCATGAGTGGCTACTTAAACAGGTCAAAAGGCAACAAGAAGCAGTGGAAGAGGCTGTGGTTTGTGATCAAGAATAAAGTCCTGTACACCTACGCTGCCAGCGAGGTATTTCACCCCATAAGTTGTTGTAAATGAGTTATTGTATCTCTGAGCTCTGTGTGGCCTTCATGTCTTTTTGTTGAATAAGTATTTCTCCCTTCAGGATGTAGCAGCATTGGAGAGTCAGCCCTTGTTGGGTTTTTTCCTGAGAGAGGAGAAGTACGGCCCGGCTCAGAAGCTGCAGTTCAAACTGTACCACAAAAACACCCTGTTTTACATCTTTAAAGCTGATGACATCCCCACTGCACAGAGGTGTCTGACTGGAATGGAAGATTATACCCAAATTATATTGAAGCCTTGTGGTAAGATCTTTGTTCACTTTAATGTGCGTGTTTCGTAGCTAATGTTTCTGCTGTGCATTTTTTATCTTTAGATGGATTGAAGCCTTCCAAGAGGCCATGATTCTGGAACAATAATTCCCTTTAGTATCAGTGAAGTTGCACCACAGCCCTGGCGCCAGTTGATGCGCAACTTATGACCCCGGATCACAGGTCAAGGGTCACCAGCTCAGGAAGGACTCCGGATGTACTGTCCACCTTACAGAGATACCCATTGCAGAATGAAAAGCAGACTGTTTTCCCCTCAAAGAACAATGGATTTTTTTCTGTTCTCTAACCATATTCTGCATTTGCAACAGCTACTGATGCTGAACATTGTTCGTGGAGCTAATGGTGGATCTGTTCGCTTCAACTCTGAGATGAAATGGTTATGTGTCACAGCCGAGGGTCGAAGGTCAAGTCCAGAAGCATGTGTGTGGAAGTGTCACAAAATAGATGTCAGGACTATTTAAAGCCCTTGGAAATCCGATAAAGTCTGGAGTCTGGGAAGGATTTTTATCTGCGAATGAATGAAGGAATCACTACAGAACAGTCTGTTTCTATCCAAGCCTGAGCATGCCTACTCTTCCTTGTAGTGTTAAAATATACAGATAATTTTGTTCAAGCAAAATCTTAAGATTTTTTTTTTAAACACACCCAACCTTTTAAAATATTCTAAATGGCAAGATGTTTCATCTGAATCATTTGTGCAAAGGGTCGCTGATGTCTTTTCAAGTGTTGAATGATGTAACAAGGTTGGATTTTACTGTGAAAAAACAGACTTCTACAAGGAAACAGGAAGTTGATGTTCTGTTCTTGAGGTTTATCTCTCTGGATAAGACATTGTGTTTATATCTTTTTTATACTTAGAATACCAAACGTTTAAATCATGGGTATAACAACATACTGGAGAAAACTGGAAACGTCATAAGTAATGTAGATATTTTAACTACAGCTCAAATGTATTTTTGTTTGCCTGTCTGGCCACATCAGAAGTGGTCCCTGGGCAATACTGTGTATATGAAAGTGGAAGAGCAACATTGACCCTTTTTATGTCAAAGCCAAGAGCTAATATTTATGTTGAATTGTACATTTCTCTTTGTCTGAAAGCGTAGGAGGAGCTTGATTTATTTTATCTGCCATAATGGTTTTAAAAGCACAGGCTGCCACTTGTTTGTAACTGCAACAACAATGTGTGGTTGGGGGAGGGGGTGATGTGGTTGTTAGGAAATGTTTCCATCAAAGGCATTCTTTTTTTAAAATTGTATTTAATTAGACTATTTAAAAGAGAACTGCTTACAGAAAAGCATGTTGTCTTTTTTTGTTGGAGAAGATACCGTGGAAAGCATGCATGAACTATATTTCTGAGGAAATGTTCAAAAAAGAAAAAAAATCTGAACTATCTACGAGGATTGTTTTACACACTATGTGCCTTGTGTCTCCTGCTATGAGGTAAATTGCAATAGTATAGGTATTTTGTTTTAAATTGTTCATATGAATAAGGACAAATGTAACTATCCAGTTTTCATGACTGCTCACTCACTTTCTAGCCAGGCTACTCTGGTTCTGCAACAGTATTCAGTATAGTCGTTTCTTCCGGGTTATCTCTTGTGTTTCAGTTGTACTAATGAGATTGCCATAAATTGCACTAAGTTTGTCCCACTGATGGAGAATCCAGAACCCTGTTCTAGTGAAGGAATGAAACGGCCAATACTCTAATGAAGGCTATTTGGCCTGCCATCGTCATGCAATTTCAATTATGCCATATTCAAATTTTGACAAGTAGGATTATTTTGCATTATCCTGGACTGAATGCTAGCCAGGGGCTACCAAGCATGTATTATTTCCATCCCTCGTGATTGTTCATTAACAATGACCCTTTGTAAACATCTCCACTCCATTCAGAGTTATAGAGTCTGCTATAAACAATGATTCTGAACTGTCAGGCAACAGTTTTTAATAAAAAAGAAAGAAGATACAATATTTTGTCCTGTATTTTTCCGCCCTGTTTTTGTAAATTCAAGGGATGAAAACCAATGAGATATGGAGAGGACCCATAAACTCAAGCCATTGTCATTACTTAATTGCTGGTGCAGATTAATGTTGTGTAGGAGGGATTTGTTCAAGTGGCTGTCATATGCATCGGTGTGCAAGTATGGGTTAAGTCTGGGTCTCTCTTTTTGAGCTAGTGATCAAAGCACTGGTTTGAGAGATGAGGCATATTTAATGAGTTCTGAAGTTCACTATGGGGTTTATGCTCTATTTCCCTCTTACCTCCCTCATGGCTGACACGGGACTGTTAGACCCAATCTCTTGGGCAGCAGGGTGGCGTAGTGAGTGGGGACACTGTCCTTCAACCAGAGCATGTGGGTTCAAGCTTCTGCATCGGCAAGCTTTCGCCATGCTGAAGTGTCCTTGAGCAACATACTGAACACTTACCAGCTGCAGGGGTGCTGTTCTCTAGCTGGTCTTGACCTCTGACCTCCCTGTGGAGGGGGATGAGCAATTAGAGAATTTGAGGAACAACAATAATTGTTTATTCTTTCATTATTAATTTATAAACCACCTCATTGTTTTCCTGCTCAAAAGGATTTGATGTTGTTTGAGACATTTTGCAATTTGTGGTTTATGAATTTAACGTGAATCATTAATAAAAAGTAACCATACGTAATTGTAATGTAACACAAACGCTACTCCTCCTTTATTACTACTACTACTAAAACAATATGATGGTTGTAGTAATATGAGTAGTAGTAGTAGTAGTATTGAGTAAGTAGCAGTAGACCTAGTTGTAGTAACACTGTAGTTGTAGTAGTAGAAGCGGTAATTTAGCAAGAGTAGTGATAGTAGTAGTACAGTACACCCCTTTGTTCCTGTGGAACACTAGGCATCGCAGGTAGGTAAATGTTGTATTACTCGGACATGTTTACATGCTGAACGGTCCGTCGGGATAATAGTTCCGTCTAAAGATGGCGGAGTATGCCAACATCGTTCGAAGGGCTCTGGGGCAAATAAGAGGTCACGGTGGAGTGCGTGGTTTACTTACTCAGTTATTCAGGTCAGTTTTATTAAATTATTATTTGGTCAGATGACTATGACTGCCAATGCTGAATGAGACAGAAGATACGTGAGTCCCCTGGTTTTACAGCCAGAGCTAAATTAGCCATTTGCTAGCTAAGGTTAATTTAACTGATACACTTGTTATGCAGTTAACTTATGCCTAATTGGTGAATTAGGCATACAAGCGATCTACCATGCAGTGTTTATTTCAGTAACATTTCAACTTTTCTAACTGGTTTACACTATTTGCTGCCGCCGTCCATGTGTTTTGTTGGAAGCATATTGTGGGAGTAATAGGCTAACTAACTTTTTTATTCTAAAAGTTGAAATTCTGTTGGAATAAAGTGCTGTTTGGTGGATTATTTCTATAGGGAATTGAAGAGTGCCGCCTAATGATTCATTCACAAAACGTGTTGAGTTATACTTGATGGAGTATGTAAATTTTTCCGATAAGCAAGACAACATTAAAATGTATCTCCATACAAGTGTGAATACTGGGGCAATACTGGACAGAATGTTACATCGCTATTGTTACAATGCAATTTTGTTGGCAGGGTCAATGATGTGAAGATAGGGAGCCTGGTTGGCACGGATAAGTATGGAAACAAATACTATCAGGACAACAAGAACTACTTCTTTGGTGAGGAAAAAAACCCTGCCAAAATCTCGAGTGAGTGAGTGAGTGAGTGTGTGAGTGAGTGAGTGAGTGAGTGACAGAGAGATAGATCGAATCCAGACACTGGATTTGAATGATTTCTCAGAAAGTCCTGAGAAATCTGTAAGAGCTTCATGTCAATAAGCTCATTACAATAATGTAATGTCAATCATAGATTGACTCATGCAATTTGGTGCACACTGGTTGTCATTTGCCATATGCAACATGCTCTGAGACCAACTCTGTCCCCCCCCATATGTTCAGGACGGCAACGCTGGGTGATCTACACCACAGAGATGAATGGAAAGAACACCATGTGGGAGGTGGATGGCAGCATGGTGCCGGCTGAATGGTATGACCTGCACTTCATTGTAGAACTAATTCAAGTGATGCCCTCTCTTGGGGTAAAGCGCTCTGAGTCTTTACTTCACTGCATGGAATTCAGAGTGCAAAGTTGCTTATTCATTGTTTGAAAGTTAGGAACTATTTCACACACGTCAAAATGATACCTTAAATAAAATACTCAAGGCAAGTATGTTAGCCTCCAAACTCAAACTGTTTTCATGATGTCCCTCCCTAGAGGAAGAGTTTGAAAGCCACAGTTGTAATCTATTAAGCTAGTTACTCCCTCCATGTTCATTCTCCAGGCATCGCTGGCTGCACTGTATGACAGACGACCCCCCCACCACGCATCCACCAGTGCCCAAGAAGTTCCTGGCCGAGACCCACCAGTTCAACGTAAGCGGCTCCGCCCAACAGTACGTGCCCTACTCCACCATGCGCAAGAAGATCCACGAGTGGGTTCCACCCAAGGCCGGGGCCCAGTGACCTCGCTGGGACCTCATCTGACCACATTTTCGAGTTCCCTCTCTGTAAATTATGACATCCTGCCTGTGTGTCCACCTTGCTCTCTAAATAAAATATATATACAGATGTTTATGATGGGAGTGGCAGTCCTTTGTGTGAAGCATTTGTGACTGGATTATTTGTATTACGATTATATATATATATATATATAAAATAACAAAGTCCAGGTATTTCTGGACTGAAGCTGCCGATAAATGATATTATGTGCCGACATTCAGTATCTTTAAATGTTTATGCCAAAAAAACCGAAAATTGTTATTAATTGTTCCCTCAAATGTGATTTTTGATTGGGTGGAAAAGTGTCTGAAATAGTATTTAAACTCTCCATTGAAATAACATACTGTACTTGTGTGGAATAGAATCAAAATGTTGCATTAGAGTCAATTCAGGTTTAGCACTTCCCATAGACAACCAGTCTATTCATATTGATCAATTCTACAATAAATATGTAATGAAACAAAAAATGCATCATATCGGAGGTGGACGACACTGACTGGACCTAATCTGATTTCTTTTTTTAAAGGCCAATATCGGCTCCATATATCAGCGCATGGATATAGCAGTCTAACTGGACAGGCATATGTCAGAACAAGCAGCAGAGACTGAGCCTGGAGTTTTTGTGTTACAGTGAGCTTGCAGCACAGTGTCTCTGTGTTATGTGTGCATGTCACTGTAGGATTATGCTGAGCTGAGAGAAGGCTGCAACGTACGATATTTCACACTAAGGTGCTTAGAAGGTTTCAGTGCTGACTGGATATGAAATGTTCGGCGTGTGAAGTGAACAGGTAGGAAGTCACAGGACATAACACTCACTATGACTCAGTGCCAGAGCCCCACTCCCTCTGAAACACAAGCCTGGACCAGAGCTCTCATCTGGGACCGCTGCAACATGAGACGTGCGTTAACAGTAGAGGTGTTCCAATGCCATTCCTTCACGATAACGATTCCGATACCTGAACTTGTGTATCGGTCAATACCGAGTACAGATCCGATACCAGTGCGTTTAAATATATATATAATTTTTTCACACATGTATACTACTAACCCTGTATGGGTGTGATATGATTTCTATGGCTCAGGTTAAACCCTTTGTAAAACATGAACAAATACATACAGAGAATGAATGCCACTTTCTTTTATTATCTAGTTTGACAGTCAGTCGTAACTGAAAAAGAACATGAATAAATAAATCTAGGGTTTAAAAAAAATCCTTTAACGGTTAAAGTGCAGACACAATTTAGTAAAATAAAATACATTTAAATGTTTAAATATGTTAGTGGGAGCAGTTATTTCTGAAGAAGAAGAAGAAGAGGACCTCAATGTAGGCTTTAGCACACGGCAACTTTTCCCTCCCTCTAATGCTGTTTTCAAAAATGGCCAAGAGGGGGCAATGTTTCTTTTGATGTATGACTGAGCGTCAGCTCTGTTGTCACCCTTGCTATATCATCGTCCAAATTCATGGGAGGGGTGTGTGTGTGTGTGTATGTGTGTGTGTGTGTGTGTATGTGTATGTGTGTGACGTTGGCATTGTCTTGAGTCAGCGTTTCAGTGAGCACCAGTCCTCTCTCTGATTGGAGGAGAGTCGTCTTTATTTAGAAGGGAGAAGGGAAGCAGTGTTTTGTCCAAATCCTTTAAATTCATTAAGGACAATATGCAAGTCTTTCAAAAAATCACAATAAGGCTGTCTGGGGTTCAATGTGCTCCCCAACCCAGAGGATACACGTGTATTGAATGAATGGTGCCTGTGTTGCACTGCTGCTATGTTTTCATATCACATTAACTACATTAGCTGAAAGCCATTGTCTGACTCATCTTCTGTGCAAATGGAGCAGAGATAATCTCTCTCTCTCTCTCTCTCTCTCTCTCTCTCTCTCTCT
>OMOT01060194.1:0-17327 GCA_900312575.1 Acanthochaenus luetkenii | reverse complement strand
GCTTAGTTCAGCTCTCACGCTTCAACTGTGTCGACTCCGTTACAAACAAAGTTACCTGTGATCTCCGTCCCACAGGCGTCACAATGTACAGTTAGGTTAATTGCGCCGCTCTCATACCGAAGACATTCAAAGTCCTTCAGCCGCTCTCTGAAAACGGTTAACCTTCTTCTCTGCTGGTGAAGCTACATCATCACCATCAACTGTTTCCGCTGCCACAGCGACTAACGTTATATCAGTAACGTTACTAACACGCCGTAATCGTTCCTTACTCTTGTTAGCTTTCATAGCGCTAGCTAAGCTAGCCGCGAAAGGGAGTGATTGAAGGCTAATCT
Source organism: Acanthochaenus luetkenii (assembly GCA_900312575.1). Taxonomy (NCBI): domain Eukaryota; kingdom Metazoa; phylum Chordata; class Actinopteri; order Beryciformes; family Stephanoberycidae; genus Acanthochaenus; species Acanthochaenus luetkenii. Next base: position 16,995 of record OMOT01060194.1, on the reverse strand, counting down.
CAACCAATCTAGAGTCAGCATTAAAGGTAAGAACCTCAAACTCACGTTTGATTGGTTAGGATGGTCACCGTCACAAGGCATACTAGCGAAAGGGACGTTCAAGTGCAGAAGAAAAAAACAGAAGGAAAAAAAACGGTCACACCAGAACAATTATTAACACTCGCACAGGTGCGACCAATTATATTTTGAGGTCGCGCAGACAAAATTTTGGTCGCATATGCGACCAAAACGGGCGCAATTTCGAGCCCTGTATTGAATGTTCTCAAATCAGTCAGATTAAATCATTAATGGTTGTCAAAAATGTCACAGGCAATAGAGTGAAAATGTGAGACTTTGACTTGTAGATTATGCAGTATTACTCTGCACCTTGTGGGCGAAATACACCCAGCATCATCACGGAACCAAGAACATGCTCTTATTGGTTCAGTAATGGTAGAGGTGAGCTTGTCAGTAGAGCAGTGGGTTACTTTCATTTTCCTGGTCAGGGCTGTTTCAGTGGAGAGGTGGGAGTTCCATTGAAAGCCCTATTTATCTGCAGTCATTCTCTATTCACAACCCCATCCATTCACAGTGAGTCACCCCCCGCCTTTCTTCCCGTCTGCCTCCTCTTCTAACTTTGTTATTGTTCCATATTTTCTCTCTCGCTCTCTCATCCTGTCAATTCCACTCTGGCGGTGTTCTCAGAATAGCAGCATTGAGCTGTGCACTCTGTGATTCATTTATGGCCTGCAATATTGATTGCGGTATTATAGGGCATCTCCACTGTGAGAGATTCAGTTAATGAAAGCTTTCAAGGGCTCTGGCTGTATCTAAAAAAAAAAGACAACCTGATACAGAAATCAATAGGGAGTGGTGACTGCTTTGGCTGCTGTCGTAAGATGGAAGAAGAACGACCTTGTTATTCGTCCTCCACCACACTCCTGGTGTGGAGGGGTGCATGTGTCTTATTCATGTTGGAGATGGTTACATGCAAGCTATTGATTGATGGCCCTCACCTGCTCAAATTCTTGTCCCCCAAGTTGAATGAATTCGATTTTATTCATTTGTGGGTGCCTCAACTTATTAATTGGAAAGTGCATCGCAAATGCATTACATCAAAAACTCAACTTACAAAGGAAGTGGCTTCCTGAAGATGGGTACTCACACTCTGTCTGTTTGCCAGGACCGAGCCTACGAGATAGTGGAGGATGTGGAGGCCAACAAGATGCGCAAGATGAAGAAGCGGATCTGTCTAGTGCTGGATTGCCTGTGTGCCCACGACTTCAGCGACAAGACAGCTGACCTAATCAATCTACAGCACTACGTCATCAAGGAGAAGCGGCTGAGCGAGCGTGAGGCCATCGTCATCTTCTATGACGTAGTACGTGTGGTGGAGGCCCTGCATAAGGTAAGTCTAGGCTGGAAAGTCTATGCTGTTTGCAGTGTGCCTGAAAAAAGAATGTGAAAGATTAATTTGTTTATTTTCATCAGTGAAGGAAGGTTGGATACTAGGAAGGCTTTCTTTTTTGTTTTTATAACAATTGCATTGTTATTGTTTGCTAATCGCACATCCTTTCGGATGACTCATTTCATGTGTTCATGTGCCACTCCCAGAAACACCATGAAAGATTGTTTTGATACCAATGATTCACTGAGTACAGTCTGACCAATCTTTTCTTTGCTTCTTTCTCTCTTTTGCCTGCAGAAAAACATCGTGCACAGAGACCTTAAGCTGGGCAACATGGTGCTGAACAAACGGTGAGATGAAACTCAAGTCTGTCAGCCAGCCTGCCAGTCTGTCCATCCTTATTGGGCCATGTCAGCTGGTTAGCTAGCCAGTTACCTCATTCATTAGACCAGGTCAGTCAAGTCAGCAAGCCAGTAAACTATACTCTTAGACTCTGCCATGTGTGAGAGGCCCCAGCCAGCCCCAGCAGACTGTATCCAGTGTACAGTTGGCCTTAAACTGAAGCAGGGGTTGAATTCTCAGACCAAGATTGAGACCAGCTATAGCAACCTTAAGCCCAGCTCTCTTCCGTCTGACTCTGGGTCCTCTGTGCCACTGCTTTGTTCCCTGTGGGAGAGAGAGGAGGGTGGCGGTAGTGTGCCTCTGTGTTTTGTACCAGAGTGCGAGCTGTAGCTGTTTTCCCCCTTTGATACACATGTTTGCACAGCAGAGGTCTGCGTGTGCATGCTTGGAGATACTGGAAAAACACCCTACAAAAGCCAATCTTTCTATGGGATTGCATGAGTAACACAGATACTCGCACACTCTGCTCCTAAGCATGCTTACACACACCGTAACATCTATACTTGCATCAGACACATGAGTGTGCATAATCATGGATTTGTCCCTGTAGTAAGTCTACTCATTCATTTGTGGTACATCACCTACATGTGTGAGTGCATGCATTGAAATGTCAAGTTCCCAGCTTATCTTCTCACACAAACAAGCGCGCACTCACACACACACTTCTCAGGGCTCAGAGCCTGGTGCCCCCACCAGCAGTGGTGATGAAACGGGAGAGTGTTTTGACCAAGGGAGGAGGATGGTGGGGAACGGAGCAGATGAGCGGAACACTCCGTCCCAGCTGGAGACAAAGGAGAGGCCTGCCAAAGGACCCATAGCTCAGGGCTGACTCACACTGCGTTGCACGTCACACACACACACAGTCATCACTCAGTTTACCCTCTGCTCTTTCTTTTCTTTTTGCCTTCCCCCTCCATTTGCTCTCTTGTTATCCCTTTTGTCATGGCTCTTTCTTCTTTTCACTTTTCTTGTCTGCTTTTTTTTTTTTTTTTTCTCTATATGCTTGCTTGCATGTTTCCTCTTCCACTCCACCCTGGTTGTGCATGAATGTACAGTACAGGAAGAACTTGGTCAGGTTGAGAGGAAGGCCGCTCCCAAAATCATCTCCTGCCGCTTGTAGTCACACTGGGAAATGCACTGTTAACAAGCTTAACAGTTTAGGCAACAATGATGTAATTTCCTCTTGCAAAGCCAGCTGTTATGAAAGCAGGATGTTGTAGATCAATCTGCAGGGTTGTTTACTGCTTATGTTGAGCTGTATTGACTTCCTTGATTGTAGTATTGAGTTGCATTTGGATGGGGACACAGCCATTCGTAGACATACACAACAAGGTGTTAATGGGGCTTGTTTTTCACAGAGGTCCTGTCAGACTACATATGACTTGGAAAAATGGTATAGTGAAGAGCTACCTTGTCTAAATGCCAAAGCACCCAACAACCTTTTAATTCTTTAGAGATGAACTTCTGTGTTTCATTTGTAGTTCAGAAATGAGGCCAACGTCTTTCATTCTAAGTTTACCTTTTTTGTATTCGACAAGCGGTAACGTGTACAGTGCTTAAAATTTTATATAATAGATCCTTGCTACAATTTTATTTCTCATTTGTTATCAACCATAACTTCAGTCCTAGAGAGACCCTCCAAACATTTTGTTCTTAAATAAATGTATTTTGGGAAATTCAATTTGGTTGTCTCTGTGCTAAAGATGCCCTGTGTTTAACATCCTTTCTCATCAGCGGTTATTTTCAGCTGGAGGTTGTGGGGAGGGAATGGGTTAGTCATGCGGGGTGTTTAGGTTTCTGGTTTCCTGACTACCCGGGTCACATGACCAGGAAGCGGATATGGTGTGGTCTCCCCAGTCCGCCGGGACCTTTGCCTTATGAGGCAAACATGCAATCTCATTCATCCAATCTCCGGTGCAAGAATAGCAGCCTCGGTCGTGATGCACACAGACAAAAGAACAGCCTCCTCCATAAAGGAAGCTTTTATGTCGAGGGTCCTTGAAGCATTGCACTTCATTTCTCTGGCCTGTCCTTGTGCATATCACAAGGCCACTGTATGGTTATAGAGACATGGATCACAAAGCTGTTGAATGGTCTGAACGCATAAGCAGATTGAAATGGTTATTTGGACAGAATGTTTATTGGGAAGATTGAGATTAGAGCATCTAATTGAATGTGGGTGTTTGACAGGAATTGGCTCCAGACACTATAATGGGAGCATTGAGTATGTAGATGTGGCAGGGTGTGAAAGTGAGAGAGAATAGGGGAAGCTGCTGACCTCAAGCGCTTTTGAAAGCGGATGTGGGTGAGGAGCGTGATCCTGAGTGGACCCAGGCTTTATAATGTGTATATATTCATGTGCTTTTGTGTGCATGTTTGTTCTTATGTGTGTGCATATTTATCATGAGAGTGAGAGTGTGCTTGCACTTGAAGTTGCACATCTATTTAATGTTTCTTTAGTTGTATATACCCGTTTCCCAGCCCATCGCCATGCTGGCTTAGTCATCCAGACCATTATCCCAAGCCACAGATTGACTCGCATGTTTGAAAGTGTGGCTTTTTATTCTCCCTCAAAAGAACAGGGAGTGATAGAACAGTCCATAGTCCCTTAAATACTGTAAGGTTTCACTCTGCCGCACGCAAACTAAATGTAGGCAAAAATATGATAGGCCCATAGGCTCTGATTTGCACAGAAACCAAATTAATCAAACATCCCTGGTAACAGCGGTGGAGTTCCTCAGGCTTTGAAATGCCAGTGTGTCTGGAGCGTTCACCTTCTGGAGATATCGCAGGTCTTGTGTAGGGGGATGGTCGTTTGGATGTGGCTAAAATGATTATGATGATGATAATACATTTATAGTTTTATGATGCATATTTTATAATATCTAAGAGTTTACAAGTGCTTTACAGGAAGGCATAAAAACAATACAGGGAGGAGATAAAAAAACGTATATTATAATTATAATAATTATGTAAACTGCATTTTAAGAAGTGATTCTCAGGCATCACTCTGGCTCAGGGAAATAAGAGGTTTGCAATGTAGCTAGAGGCCAGACCTAGTTGTGCTTAAGAATAATCTGAAAATATTTAAATAAATTCTTCACGGAATGTACAAAATATTAGGGTCATCTTCCTTATATCGAGTTGCAGCCCTTTTTGCACAATCCATACCTGTTGTCTTAAAACTTCAAAATCCTTCTCTAACTCAAGGTATTTGCAGTAGCCTAAACAAGATGACATTAAAGCATGGATGCTGTTTTCTAATTCTGAGGAGGATAAAAATTAATTGTTTAAAAAAAAAATATATATATATATATATGTTTCTCAATTTTAGGAAGTAACACTGCTCTACCCTCCTAACCTGTTTTTCAAAAGACAATTTGCTGTTAGAAATCTGTCCTGACTTTCTGGCCACTGGCACCCAGTGTTCAAGGCAGTTAATTAAAATAGCATGTTCAGTTAAGTGCTAGAAACTAAGGATTAGGATAGAGCAATTTCCTGCATCTGCTGTTAAAAGGACGTCATTTGTTACTATGAAAAGGACTGACCCTGTGCTATGAAGTTTAAACCTAATTGGAATTATACTCAAAAGTATTGTTCCAAAAAGATATTGAATTGACAAAACAAAAAAAAGTTTCTAAAACTTTTGATAAAATGGTAGTTTATGGATACACCTATTGCGGGAGACTGTTTAAACTGCTTAAAACAGCAGAATTGTTTGACATATCAAATGAGTCTCGGCCAGAAGAGGAGATTAGGAATCGTATATTTTCTTTGTCTTTTTGGTTGAGAATACCCAGAACGTCGTGGTGTGCACTGGATGCTTTGCATCCAGGCTCTTATGAGATACTGACGAATGACCTTATGGTAATTTCATTGTCAGCCGGTGTCAGTTTTATTCTTTGAATCGTAGGGTACATTTCACATTCTAATCTAAACATATCTTTGTTGTGATTAGTAAGACTGTTAGTCACATTTAAACTCTGATAGGACTAGTTTCTACGCTTTGATCAAGTTGGAAGTGGAGAATGGCAAAGGTGTGTTCATCAGGTGTGTGTATGTGTGCGTGCGTGTTTAGGACTCACCGAATCACCATCACCAACTTCTGCTTGGGAAAGCACCTGGTGAGCGAGGACGACCTGCTGAAGGACCAGAGAGGAAGTCCAGCCTACATCAGCCCCGACGTACTGAGCGGTGAGAGAAGAATGGATATGTTGCGTGCATTGTCACTTACACTAATAACTTGTTTATTTGTTGAACAATTTTAAGAGCAGGAACACAAAAATGTGATTATGTTGTGGATGGCACAAAAGGTCTTGTTTTCAATGTTTGCATCGGTTGAGATGGCATCGGTGCTGTCATGAGGGAAGTTTGGGAAATTAATGAATGATACAAAATGGAAAGTTGGAACAATGTATATATTGACAAGAAATGTATACAAGAAATCCACACAAAATGTACGGCATTAATAATGCTTAACACAGCTTGCAATACAGCGAATACAGTCTGGCCTTATTTTGTATCCTCAATAAACTGGGATGGGATATTCATTGGATCATAGGCGGATCTTTTCAGGTGATAGTAAATGTTAGATATGTGAATTATGTTTCAATGTGTTTACTGCAAGAGAAATGCAGTAATGTCCTGTTTCCTATATTGCCAGACTTGAAAGGCAGGCCGCTCCTGTTAGAAGAGTGACCCTGGTTAATCTGGGTCCAGCTGGGTTGCTGGGAGTCATTCAAGAGCATTGCGTAATGTTAAGCAGCCGGTCTTGTGTTTGATTTTCCGGTTATTAGGCAACAAGAATGAGGCCATGTTGCAATCTTGGATGATTGGCAAAAGCTGGAAATAGCCTTCTTCTGCATTATATAATTGTGATATTGCATTTGCTCACGAAGCTACATGTTTCTCTTTCTTTTTGTGTGAAACATTGCCGTTGTCTGAAAAAATAGTTTTTTGTATTTGTTCTTGTTCAGCATCGCATTGCACATTTTGTCAAACAATGTGCAGACCTAAGAGCCACACCATTCCAGTGGATGTGCTTCCATGGTATACCCCAATGTTGCATCCGTTTAAACATCATCCTGGACACTAGAAGAGTGAAGAGAATAAATTGAAACAAAAATAATTTGCCTTCAGCCACTCATAAAAACTGTAGATAGAACCGGGGCGTTTATATCGGCATTATGTGACAGGCACACAATGAAATGGAGCTTCAGTGACTCACGCACCGATGACTCACTGGAGGGAAACTACTCCCATCTACCCCCTCCTCCCATCCCCATCCCCCACCAGTGTGTGTGTGTGTGTGTCATAAGCCTGAACATAATTGCCTGCTGCTGTTGCTGCCGCCTGCCTGGCTGTAACAACACCGCCTATGGTCCTGCACAGCCATCACGCTCCACCCTCACCAGCTCCGGTTTGCTCATCGCCAAAGATCATAACAGTGCTCCTATCTCATATTTTGGCAATGATCTAGAAATGTTCTAGGAACTGTGATGGATGTAGAGTCACAGCTTGTGCTCGTGTTTGCTCACCTTGTTAATCATTTGACCCAATGAATGGACAGGAAGTGGATCTGTTGTTAAGGCTTCTCTGTTTGTGGAGTATATCATGGCACTTTCTTACTCTCACTTGTAGAATATTTGATGCAACATTTTTTCATCACTGTAAAGGTCCCGTTTGTTGATCTGAAACACTGATCCTGCCTCCTCTTCTTCCTGTCCGCAGGTCGGCCGTACCGTGGGAAACCCAGTGACATGTGGGCTCTTGGCGTGGTGCTGTTCACCATGCTATATGGCCAGTTCCCCTTTTATGACAGCATACCTCAAGAGCTCTTCCGCAAGATCAAGGCTGCTGAGTACTCCATCCCAGAGTGAGTATTTGTCCCGTGTACATGCCATTTGGTGGAGACTTTTATCCAAAGCACCCTGCAGTACCACGAGTACATGCATTTTATTAACGGGGTTGGCCCTCGTTGGGATTGAACCCACTCTTACAGCACTCATAGCACATTGAAAGCACACAGTTTATAGTGTTTCCTCTGTATTCATTCAGCTGTGGTTCTCCACCACAGTAGTAAAATTACTACAATTGCAGTTATAATTTTGCCAGATTTCCCTCTTAAACTAAAAAGTTTTGTCCAGATGTTTGGAATTCATATTTGTTCATGTTTGTTCATGCTTGTTATGATAAAGCATCCAAAGTAGTTTTTAGCAAATGGTTTTTAGTGCTCCAACCTGCACAAGTTATTGTTATAAATGTGACCAAAACAAGGAGACATAAGGAGCCAAAAGTAAAGTTCCGCTGCTACATAAAATCACAGGGCAAACCCTGGTGTATGTATTGACCTGCACTGAAATGTACTATAAATATATATGAAAAGTGTGTTTATAGCACAAATGTATTGCTGAGAATATACTACAATACATTTAATATCAGTTTGAACCAACAGTGACAATGCAATCTTTCAATATTGGCTTGAAAGTAAGGGGGAAACCCTTCTCCTCTTTCCTGTCTCTTGATTTTTGGTAAAATCCTGCAAATAACCTGTCCCTTCCTGTTCCCTCCCCATCCTCCTCAGGGATGGGCGTGTGTCAGAGAACACGGTGTGCCTGATCCGTAAGCTGCTGGTGCTGGACCCTCAGCAGAGGCTTACTGCAGGAGAGGTGCTGGAGTCCCTCAGTGTCATCATTGCCTCTTGGTAAGTGCTCCCCCTGCTGGATGTTAGAACAACCACACAATTTGAAAGCTATTAAGTCTTGAATTGCAATTGATTTATTGTAGATGATTAATTACAAGTAGTATTGCTGTTTGTGTAAAATGTCTACTACTAGTTGCCATAAAGTTTTTTTTAGAACCTTTCCATTGTTTGGCATTCAAATGTATTATCAGATACGGATTTACCAGGCACTTTGATTGGACGTATTTACATGTCAAGCCATTAGCCGTGTTGTAATTGCATATAGGGCATTCTAAAATGTCAGGCTCACAATTTTCAAAATCAACCTTGATGTGTTTTACTTTGTTTATATCACAGGCAGTCGGTTTCATTGCTGAGTGGTCCGCTCCAGGTAGTGCCGGATATTGATGACCAGGTCAACCACCCAGAGCATCTGCAAGAGGTAAGATCCTTGAAGAACATGACATCCCAGGCATCTTATATTAGCCTGTAGGCCCACAGGTTGCAAACCAGTGTTGCATCATGGACTAATGCTTGATGCATGGCTTGATGCTAACGTGACATAATGGAGAACATTTGTTTTTACAGCATGTTTACAGCATTTTAGGGGACCGATTTATTCAGATTAACTCAAACGCTGCAGACACAGTGAGCATAATTAATTTGTCTCCCCCCAGGCCAAGGTGACAGAGGAGTCTTCGCAGTACGAGTTTGAGAACTACATGCGCCAGCAGCTACTGCTGGCTGAGGAGAAGAACACTATCCATGAGGCCAAGAGCTTCCTCAGCAAGCGCCAGTTTGGCAGCATCCCACCCGTACGGCGCCTGGGCCACGATGCCCAGCCTGTCAGCCCTCTAGACGCCGCCATCCTGGCACAGCGCTTCCTCCGGAAGTAGCCCCTAACCACCCATCCCAGACTCTCTGGCCTCCTCCAGTGGGTGAGAGACACACAGAGTCCAGAGAGGACTGAGGAGGATAAGCCCCAAAACTGAACTAACCCAAACCTGGGTAGGGAACCCCCATAGGTGGGCTTTGGGCAAGCTAGGTGGAGTAGGCAGGCGGGTACCAGAACAAACTGATAACCTCACTCCCCATATCTGGGATCCTCCAGTAAAATGTAGTGGGGAAAGCTTGGAGGAAAATCTGATCCAAAGGTTCCTCGCCCTCGGATCACCCACAGTCAAATCTCACTGTGCAACCAACCTAAAGGCACAGTCATACATGGGCTACCAGGGTGCTCTGCCTAGAGTGTTGAAGAGACCATTAACCCCGTATTCCTACTCCTTTGAGATCCCCCTACTGTAACATGTTCCTCATCTACTCTGGATCCCCTGAGCAATACAGGTCCAGAATCATGTAGCAACCCCCTCTCTTCCTAGCTGTCAATGGTATCGCCTCAAGTCAGATCACCTGATCAAAGATGTCACTCCTCTATACCTCCATCCCATCCTCCCTCTCTCACCCCTTCCTTTTATTTCTCTACCGTTTTCCCGTATCCAAAATGATCTAGAGGTCTTTGTCTGTAACTATGACTTCAAATCAATCTACCTCTCTGTCTCTCCTCTCTGTCAGTAAACAATTCTCACTGTTTTTGAGAAAAACAAGGGATTGTAAAAGGGGAGTCTTGATGCCACCATTGACATAAAGCATTAATGTTTTCTGTCAGAATGATAATAGTTTGAAAACTTTTCTGTGGTTTACTCACAATCTGAATAAGCTTTTTTCCATATTAACCTTATTAAGTAGCATTTTACCCCTTCTTTTGACATTGATTATACAGAATATCAAAGTATGTGTATAAGCATCCTTTTGATATTTGCAGAATGCGTTGTCTCTTGCTTCAGCTCATCCCTTTGTAAATATATGTTTAGCACCTAGGCAGCTAGTGTCAGGTACCTGGAAGTCACAATGCCAAGAACTGAATGAGGAAACACTGTTGGATCCTCCCTGCCAAGGCATGTTGGTGGTAACACTTCCTCAGTGCCATTATAATGAAGATCAGGCACTGTAATATTTATATTGCCAAAAATCATGTCTTAAAATGATTGTTAGCCAAGGAACTGATCCCTCCAGCCTCATGCAGAATCAAATGGCTTCCAGGTATTCCAACTTCCCTGTTTCTCTTTATCAAGACAGATCACGGGACAAGTGTTTTCAGTATGAATGTGAACTATCATGCGATGCTTTGATTTGTGTGTGTGTGTGTGTGTGTGTGTTTTGGGCCAGAGTGTGTGTTACGCAGATATAAGGGTCTGCAGTGTTGTTGAATTGTTAAGCTCTGACATGGACCCTTTAAGCTATCCTCAATCTCTTTTATCTGGCCTGCCTCAGTGGCAGACACTGTGAAAACCAGAGCAGGCTTTGCTAAGACCGGGAGCTTGGCTGAATGGTTCAGCAGTTGTCATAAATGCTTAGCTAAGATTTGAAAATATCACATGGTATCCTGTCCATTCACAAGTTCTCTCTTCAGCTCCACTTGTACATGCTTGTGTTATCATGCTCTCTGAGAGACTAGCTGGCTGGTGGTAATTGATACTGTAATGTTCCATAGAGAAATCAAAAGTTAGTTTAGTTTGTCTGTCGATGCATTCTCATCTTTATCAAAGGGATTCTCCCAAACATGGCAAAGCTACTAACCTGTGACTGTCAGGCATCTGTACTCTGCAACTTGCCTTTGCATATTGGTATCTGCTTTAGGCTATCTTGACTTCTTCCTATTTATATCCAAATGGATATTTTCCTTCCATGTTTTTCCTCCATGCAAGTTGATTTTGTTATTTATTCATTTGTGTAGACTTGTTTTTTTTTCCTCAGCCATTGGGGCTGTTATCAGACATGGATTGTGCTTAATCAAAAAAGTTCCTTCTAATGGAGATATCTTTTGATAAAAATGTCAGTCTAGTACTAGTCTTAATTCATGACCATGAGTCAGGCCCCAAATATCTTTGGTCTCACAGCATTAAGCAAGAAGTGTTTGCAGTTCCAATAGTTTCTTTTAAAATGTTTCAACTTTAGCCATCGTGTTTACTTCCTTTCCGGCCACATTCATGTAAGAGCAGCATCTGGTTTTTGTTTTGTTTGTTTTTTCCCATAATCACTTTCTTGCCATTTTGCCACAGACTCTGTGGTCATTTTAAGCTACACTAATAATGAGACTGACTTTTGCATAGTTCTATTTTTTACAGAAAACAATGATATTCGCACATTATCTTGATTTACGGGAGTGACGTTGACTGTTTTTTACTATCATCACGCTAGACCCATACAAGGCTGCACTGTCTGGTCAGTATGTAAATATGTACCATCATGACTGCGCCAGTAATATTGTATGTAGTGCCGCCTAACGAAACGATACCAACTCTGTTTCAACACGCACCGATTGACATGCGTTGGCCATCAACTACCACATTTGGAGGCAACAGAAAATGTAATGAGAACTGTTGGCTTTCTCCCACCTCAATGTGAATCCATGGGTATAAAGCAGTATTGTAGTAGTGTAGGTTGTTCATGAACACCGTAGCGTATCGTTGAACGCTATCATAAAGTGATCGTCTGTGGCAAACATCTGACACCATCTTCCCAATATAGCCCAACTATTCAATAGTAACTATAGGCTCGATAGACCTTTGATATTGATGTATTATCCGTCTCCCCTTATCAAAAAGTGTTTTACATTCTATCTAGTGGATTTATTTCTTCTTTTTTTTTACAGAGTTGTATCGGTAGACTGCAATGTTCTGTGGACTGAAAAGCATGGAAATAGTGTGAGGTTAAACTCTTTGTGAAAGATGTGACTATTGCATGATTTGGAACTTGCAAGGTGTGCCACATCAAACGATATGAATTTTAAGATAATTTGCTGCTTTGGGTTCTACAGGAAATTCTACAGCAAGAAAATATCTTCCTCAATTTGATGACTGATAAAATGTCGCTTTTTTATTTTCAAAACATTAAATATTTCTAAACTGTTTAGTCTTCAATATGTAACCCAATATATTGGACTTGCTGACTATTTCAACTGGAAACTAGATAATGGTGTAGGATATGATGTGTGGTGGTAGATAGTTGAAACCCAATGGGATAATGTGTTGTAAGCTGCTTGGTTGGACATGGGCATCTAGATTTAAAAAAAACGGCGTAATTGTACAGATGAAAACATGTTTGTATTAAAAAAAAAACATATTTTTGTACTTCATCAGATCTCTACATGCATGTCAGCAATAAACTTTGATATGGAAACATCAACTTTTGAAATGCGTCTGTTGGTTAAATTGACTTTTTGTATCCTAATAGTTCCTTTCGTTGCCAGTAGGTGGGGCACTTTCTTCTTTAATGTACGGTCTAGGCCGGAACATATACTGAATGTTGTGTGGCATCTGTTGATATATATTTCCTTAAATGCGTGAACTAGTCTACAGAAAATGTCCGGTGTGTTCGAGGCCTTTGGTACTGTGCAGGTGTGTCTGCATGTGCTTTTTGTGTTACAAGATCTTATAAGTATGGGCTAAAGACAATACAAGTTGCATGAAGAATCACAGACTATCTGGATATAGTAGACACTCTGTCTATACAGCCCGAGTCTTGCGGTGAGTGGGGTTTTGGATCAGGCTGAGGTAGACATGCTCAAACAGGAAGCCTCCTGCTGACTCGTTACAGCACCATGGGACCCTGTGGGCTGGTCTCCTGATCCCCCACCTCACCTCAGTCCTTTGAACACAAACACACCCTCTTGAGCAGGGCATTAATTCCATTCGAGACAGCGTTGCGGCTGCCAGAAAACACACAGACAAGGACACATGGAAACCTCGTCATAAGCAGGCCTGTTGGACCTGAATTGCATTTAATATCTAGACCGATTGGTTTATTTCCACGACTACGACATGTGCAAAAGTTGTGTGGACACGCAACGAACGCTATATTACGCAGCGTGTAATCGGGTATTTACCAATTCAAATCCCACTGGTACAATATATTGATGCATTTTACCGGGGAGGGTTCAGAGCACAGGGACAGCCAGTAGTGGTGCTCCTGCTGCATGTAGGAGTTCAGTGCTTTGCTCAAGGACACCGTGACAGGGACCAAACCTGCAGGCCGGTCTCTCGAACCTTTAGCCATCGTCATCTGGAATCCCACACAGACGTAATGGAAAAGTGTATCGCTCAATGGCGAAAATGTTGTGCTGACTCACAAAAATGGGGATGACTGAACACCGAATAGCCTTTCCCGCCCTTCAGAGACACCCCATATCAGAGCATGTCATGGTTGGGGTCTCTCCACCGGAGAATTACACCCCTTTCCTCAAATTGGGGGGGAGATGTCTGGAGGTCTCAGGGGTCAAAGCTCCACAAATGCAACGTCCTCATAAACTACAACCAGCTGGTCTGACGGAGATCCATCTAGGAGTCTAGTGTGTCTCAAACAGGAGGTGGTTCGTTAAAGACTGCGTCACAGATCTGTGATATTGTTCATTACCTTAGAGTATTACGTATGCAGCTTCGGTTGAGAAGAACAGGCTACATCCATCCGGACACGAACTGCACGGGATAAACAGGGGTGCACTTTTCCAGATGTGTGTTTTCATAGCCTGTGTGTGTGTATCGGACTCGTAACTGTGTATTTAATTGTTAAGAATGTATGGGGAATCATTGATTTTGAGAGCGAGTGCCAGGCTGCATCTGCTGTGCAGTTATTACATTGTGTGTTAATGTCTGTGTGAATGTGTTTCCAGCTGTGTCCAGCCGGTCGGGGCTTTATGGTTTCCCCTGGCAGACACACCGGCAAACACACAAAAAACGTTGGCCCCGGTTTATGCTGCATCTGCACACACCAAAAAACAACAACAACGAAACATCTGATCATTTACAGCGTTGACTCACAGATGTGATGTTCTCATGGTCTAAACGGGGAAAGACCACGTGGAGTCAAGACTGCTCACATAGAAATGTCCAGATCTGTGTCTCAAAGGGTTAAGTCCCCCACCTCTGCAGCCGCATGCGGCCCTGCTGGCCTGCCATCAAACGCAGCCAGATCCAATCTCTGTCTCTGTCTGAATAAATAAACGATACAAAAGAAAAGGAAGTCAAACCTGCACAAAAGGTTTCTTCACTTGTTTTACTTTGTTGTTCATTACTTTGCCTTCGGCCAGTTTTTGGAGCGTTGTAAATGCGGGGAATGACACAGATCTGAAAGACGCTTTCGAAAATGCGATAAACGGCGTTACAGTTGCTAGAAAAGTGTCCAGACATCTTTGTTTTGAAGAAATCAGTGCTCATGTTCCACGATACCGTTGAAGGCCCCTTAACGTGAGACCAAATATCCACATTTAGGTCCAATAAAACAGACGAGCTAACAAAACCACGCGTCCTCACGTCGTCGCCACATGAAAGAGTGCGGCCTAATTCAGTGGCAGACAGGGACTTTGGACGTACTTGTAAAACCCGGTGCCAGCGGAAGCGAGGGCTTTGTTGTGGCACTACGGGGTGCAGACGTGGCGGCACTGCAATGCCCAATGTTCCCCCAGCGTTGCAGATCATGTGTCAAATAATACGATGACAATCCAAGTCCGTCCCCGTTGTGGTCTCTGCTCTTCTGTCCATCAACACCCGGCAGTCCTGTGTGCGACGGGGGCAGGGATCTCACCAGAAGGTATTAGCACCAAACCTTCACATGGACCCAGGGCATAACCCCTCTTACTCATAATCATCTGAAACCCATCAGCCCATGGCAGAAGATTGTTTTCAGCTGCTCTCTCTCTCTCTCCCCCCCTCTCTCTCTCCCCCTCTCTGACCTTGTCCCGTTCTGTGAGAGAGTGAAACACCGCTGGTTCTTGTCTTTCTCTAGAGACGATGTCCTGGGACCTTCGTGCAGTCTGCAGTCCGAACCATAGCGCGTTTGTGTTTGACACGCTGCAGGAGCGTGAAGATGGACGTCCATTCCTTGCCTATTAATACCGGCACACGGCTTCGTTCCACATGGAGAAATAACATGTTCTTTGCATAAATCTCCAGTGGGAAAAAGGCTGAGAGGAAACAGGAGGCGTTATGGAATGGTGAGAATTGGGAGTTTGCTCCAAGACTAATTTGGCTAGATAGGTTTAGAAAGAGGTCGTCCCATATTTGAACTGTTGTCCCCCTAGGACGTCCGAGCGATAAGTAGCTCCACGTAGCGAGTAGACTTCACACCGGGCTGAATCGTTTAGTACAAAACCAAGCAATCTCCCCATCCCTCCTCTCCTTCCACCTCTCTTCACCTCCTCGAATCGTGCGTCAGGGGCTATGCGGGAAATGTAAAATGGCGCAAGAGTGGATCTGTCATTTTCAAACTGCCCGCTAACTCTGAACATCTGGTCCTCGGGGGAGGAGGGTGACCCCGTCAATGGGAGCCCTTGTCCACCCTGTCAGCACCATGAGAACGGCCCACCACAAGGTGAACAAGGAGGCGTGTGTGTGTGTGTGTGTGTGTGTGTGGACTGACACTGTACGTACTGGAATGATGTATACCAGGCATGGTTCATGGTTCATGGTTCATGCTTCATGCTTCGTGTGTTCTGTGTATGTGAGGAGAGATCTATTTTGAATGGAGATTTTCCCCTCAATATGCCTTTAGACTACAACAGGCGAATTTTGTATATCGTAGGTGTCGTGTTTCTCGCCACCGGACGATTGACCGTGATTTCTAGGTTATGAAGCTTGATAATGTCCACCATCCTCTAAAACTCTTCCTGAAAGGCCTTAATCTGTTCTTTATTGCTAGGGTTACTTTCATCCAATCACATAGTCCTGTTAAAGCAACTTTAGCATGTTTAGTTTAGTTTAGTTGCATGAAGAATTGCCACGGATAGCACAATAATGTCTGGTACCTATTTCCATCGTGGTCCTTGATGTTAAAAACAGCAGCAGGAGATCACTGTTTGAATTTTAAGGACTTCAGTACCCAGAAACCAACACTGCGCACTCCCCGGACCAACATTTATTCTTCTCAGTGGCTGGAGATGGTGAAGAAAATGTTTTCACAGTAGGTTCAGTCCAGTTTTCTCTCGACGGAGCGCTCGCTCGCATCTTTTATTTTGCTCTTACATCTGCTCTTACATCTGTGTGACGAGCCTGTGACCAACGGCCAAAATGTAATTTTGGGGCGACCAGGGCAAATGTGCATCGTCGCTATTAAGCGGGATGGGCCACACTTCGTAATTCAGGCTGATGAGACGATGCATGTTTACGTACAACTCTTCCCCAGTGCAGCTTTCGGTTGTACTCAAGTTGAGGAATTATAGGACGAATTTCAACTAAGCTTTTTGTGGAATTGACCTTCGGCAAGACTCACTCAAGCTGGAATAACAGATTGAATCACATATAGTCTTAAATCCTTCTCATATACCGTATAGCTATTTTCCTGGATGGCAGATCCAACTGAAATACATTTCACGCACAAACATGAATGTGCAGAATCACACACACACACACACACACATGCCAATCCCACAGAGGTTAAGCATTGGCCAATTGTGGGGAAAGGAGCCCCGTCC
>OMOT01060191.1:0-18060 GCA_900312575.1 Acanthochaenus luetkenii | reverse complement strand
GAGAAGCACGTACGGAAGAAATCACTGTCATTTCAAACAAAGGGTTTTGTTCCATAATGAGAGATCCACAATTTGAAAAAGCTGACTCCTAAAATGACTTCTGGCGTGTCAGCAATTCACACTGGAGTACTATAAAAGATAACAGCTATCTTGAGAGTGGTTTGAAAGATCTGATCATTTCCATGCAGTATTTTCCCCCCACCATTTTGGAATGATTGAAAACATAATTTAATAGCAAGTAGGATCCTGTGCACAGATGGCACAATTGTTTCTGTTTCCGACCCTCTTTGTCTATGTAGGCGGTTCACCTTAGTTCGCGTGGTCAATGTGGAGAAGCGTGTGGACAGGGCGCAGGGCAGCCGGTACCTGCTGGAGCTGGAGCTGAAGGATGTGAATGGCCAGCTACTGCGCCTGTCACACTACATCTACGCTCTGATTCGCAACAAAAAGCAACGCGTTAAGGACTTTCAGTTGCAGCAGCCAGCCCCTCAGTTGCTGCTGTGTAACCCCGTCGGCTTTCGCTGGAATCCTGCTGCCACTGTCCACTTCATAGTGCCAGGTACAAAACACCTTCACCGATGCCCATTTCAGCCTAGTCCAAGAACACACACACACACACACGTTCTGTGCACCAACTCGCTCAACCACCCGCCTAGCTTGGAAATACTCGTGTTTTGTCTGTCCGCCTTATCTCAGTGAAAAACCAGGCTCGTTGGGTGCAACAGCTGATTGTGAGCATGGAGGAATTGTACCAAGAGACGGCAGACCCCAACTTCAACCTCATCATCACTGACTACGACAGCTCTGATATGGACGTGGAGAAGGCTCTCCGCGCCTCATCACTCCTCAGGTACGTGTGCGTTTATCTTGGCGTCACTTTTATACTGAATACCTACCCATGATGCTTAGTATGTATGTGCATACATGTGTGTGGGGTATATCAGGTACCAGTACGTGAAGCTGAGTGGAAACTTCGAGCGCTCTGCTGGTCTACAGGCAGGCATAAACCTTATTACTGTGAGTATTAGAACATCACTCGGCAATAAAGCCCGAAGATCAATTAATAGACGCACGCATGGATAGTGATACAAGGTGTAATGTATTTCATGAATCTTCCCCCTCCTCATTCTCCCTCAGGATGACCACAGCATAGTATTTCTGTGCGACCTGCACCTCCACTTCCCTCACGCCATCATTGATACCATCAGGAAGCACTGCGTGGAGGGACGCATGGCCTTCGCTCCCATAGTCATGAGACTGGACTGTGGAGCTACGCCCTTAGAGCCCCGAGGTTGGGGCGCATACACATACACACGTACATGTCCGCTTGTTTTTGATATTTATTTATCCTAGGCTACGTGTGTGGGTTTGTGTGTATGCCATGGGATTTAGAATTGACAGCTCACCTGCAGTATTTAGTATTTTTATTTAGGTCTCGGTTCCCACAGGCATTGAAAATCTTTTTAAAGATTGTGGATTTGAGAAAAATTCAATAAGGCCTTAAGAGTGTTTGAAAATGAACGGATTCCCTTGAAAGCGCCCAAATTCATCAATATGCCTCATCTGTCTGGACCTCTCTTCATCTCTTCGTCCTAGGATCAGCACTTCACGTCCGGTTGTTTGATGGATATTTGCTTTGATATAGCAGCGGTTCTAAAATGAACAATTTCACAAGGATTTCTTGACTTGACAAGATCATGAGCAAAAAATGATGTCTAATTTTGACTAATGTCATGTATTACCACAACATTTTGACCTGGGAAATCATTGAAATGTCCTTGAATTTGATCTCCAAGTGAGTGTGGGAACACCTGTTAGGCAGTTGCGAAGCAGAAAGGGGGACACGTAGGAGTTATAGTGGGATTCAACCCTAGGCCAGCAGGGGTGCATGTGTAAGGGCGTAACTACTCGACTATCTGGGCACACGTCCTCTTCTGTTTTACTGGCATAGTCACATTGTCAAGGCAGCTCATTATCTACAATCGCACACACTCAGACACATTATCTCCTCTAGCTACGGTTACACCCATCATTTATGTGTGACCTTTAGCATCTGATCATGCCAGGATGTAATAAATGGCAGGACTGGATGCAAAAAAAATGGGAGTTTGCTGAATCAGATTTTCAAAACCAGATATGGAAGTGGTCAGGCCCGCATTGTGATTAGAATTCTGCGTAGTCTGGACCCAGTCCAGCCACAGAACAGTCATTGTCAGACCAAGTGTGGACACACAGCGATGCGATCTCGTAAAATCTGATCTTTAGAAACGGATGTCAGAATCACGTTGAAATCACAAGTGTAACCTCTGTGTTGCAGGTTACTGGGAGGTCAATGGTTTTGGCCTGCTGGGGATCTATAAGTCGGATCTGGACGCAGCAGGAGGAATGAACACCAGGGAATTCACCGACCGCTGGGGAGGGGAGGACTGGGAGCTCCTTGACCGGTGCGTTCCTTGCTTTCTGAATTGCACTTGCTGGATAGACTGGTGGTGGTGTTCTAGTTTTTTTTCTCATTTTTTTCTCTGTTGGTCACTTTTACTTCCTTCTGAGTTGGAAACATCCACCCTAAAATATTTTAACACTTAAAAACAGCTACTGGTGATGTACCTTTGCATTTCTGGGCACATTTAGTATTTTTTTTCGTGTTCCTGCAGATAACTGGCCAAACGTAGATGATGTGTCGTTGTGTCAGGATATTTGCAGGGCAGCCACAATGGAGTTTAATAGCGGAAACACCTTCATCTTTCTAAATCGGGTTTTGTGGCTACACCAAAAGAGGAAATTACAACCCTTCAAGGTTAATGGTAAAGAAAAACTTGACAGTGGAATCAAATCACTGATCACCTCTGTTGCTCTCCCCTGCTCTCTGCTCCAGGATCCTCCAGTCTGGTCTGGAAGTGGAGAGGATCTATTTGAGGAACTTCTTCCACTACTACCACTCCAAACGTGGCATGTGGAACCGGCGCATGTCGCCCGTCTCCAGGTAATCTTGCGTTGCCTTGACATCGCCACAGCCTCAACCATGGCAACCAGAGCACTTTAAGAGCCCCACCCATGATTCCTGCTACCTAATGATAATACCTGCTGACTGGCTGAGAAGGTGCGATAGTAGGAAATCCTGACACAGGACACAGCAGCTCCTTCCAAGTGGCAATAGTGGAGTTCACCGCTAAGGAGATACTGCTGATACTGCCATGCTGAGAACTTAACACTGGATGTACTATTGACTTTTACTACAAGGGTACAGACATTTGGCATTGACTATGATACTGTATCTGAAGATACTACTGCAAACCATGTTGCTGGCTGGAGCTATGATAATCTACACTAGCCGCTGCATGGAACTGACTTGATCCAAAGACATTTGTTTGGGAGGGAAACACTGCAAAAAGTTTGTTAGATGACAGTACTTGCACACACACACACACTCCAAGACTGTACACACACAATCTCTGGATAGGTGTCTTGTATAAATCAATAAAAAAGGTTGCAAGAGACTTGCCCAGATACACTCCAAGAGTAACTGGACAAGCATGGGAGTTTGATTTGATTTGTGTGTCTGGCAGGCACAACCTTACTCTGTCATGTTATAAATTATGGAAAAGTTTATATTTATTATACCAAGTTTCATAGGGGTTTTCATTGGGTGTTTAATGTTAAACCATGTGCAGACATGATGAAATGTCAGCAACAACAAGATGTGTACCTCGGTTCACCAATTGAGAGCCTTCCCTGTTTGTTCTCACATTGCAGCTCAGAATTAAATGTGCCTTCTTCTGTGACTCGTACTCAGGTACTGGGGCAATGAGATGAAGACGTTTCACCCCCCAAAATATGTAAAATTGTGAATGTAACACTAAAGGCTGATTTCACAGGCACAACTTAGATTAAGTCATAATATATAATAATAACCCTTAATCTAGAAAAATAATAAAACATTTCAGGAATGTGACTGAATTTTTATGAAGTTGAAATCCATGACTTGGTTATCGATGTGTGATCAGACACAGGTGCGGACAATTGCATCAAAATACTGAAATAGAGTTAGAAATGTGTTTGTTTTGTGTGGTGAGTTGATGTGGTGTGAGATATGTCAGCAGACAATATTGGCATAACAATTAGGAAAATCTGACACAAAGTGAGGGTGCGTTCGTAAATACGCTCTGGAGAGCGCCGGGGCGCACCCGGGGTGCTGTCTGGTCGTTTCGGAAATTCAGAGTGCTCAGAGTGTCCCCGTTCTAAAATTCAGAGCACTGTGCTCTGGGAGGCGCTCTGACTGAACAGACGGTCCGAGCGTCTGAACATTCCAATGTAAAAATGACGGAGGAAGTCGTTGCAAAATTACAAAATCTACGCATTACAAAACAGGTCAAATCATGTTTATACATGGGAATTAACATTCATTTGAATTAATTGTAAAAGATGAAAATGGCAACGAGTATCTAATGTAATCTGGTAACATTATCGTTGGTGTCCGCCATGTTTACAGTTTGTAACAACTTTTAACCGAGCGTTTGTAAATTAACTGATTTCAGAGCGCTCTATGACGTTGAAACCAGAGCAGAGTGAATTTACGAACGCACCCTAAATGTGACCCGGGTGTGAAAGCGCCCTTACACTCTTTGGCCTCTGGTGGTGGTGTAAATCACTACCCATTCTCCTTACACTGCCATTGACCAAAATATTAATTGGAAATGAATGCAACCAGCTCAAAGCCTTTTCCATGGATCTAGCTACAAAACCTACTGACTTTATTGGATCTTTTTCAAAAGAATAGTTGTTTTGATTAGCATTTCGATTTGGTGCCTTCTCCACTGTTTGATACATCATATCATATCACTCAGACTGCAGGATCAGAGAGATGCAACGCTTCAGTCACCCTTGTCTTTGCACTCTTAACCTGTGAGCCGAGAAGATTCGACCCTAGGAAACCATTGGTTTTAACATAGCTTCGAAAGTTTCCCATTTCCTCATTAGGAAAAACTGTTCTGGCTGTCTACACAGTAAATAGAGATTGGAAATAGCATTATGTTAATGATAGTGAATGAAATTAGATCTTGTGTATTTATCTGATTGTTTTTATTATTATTTAAGACGAGACTAATGGCAGCTTTCTGATTATTCACATTCCGGTCTAAAGAATGTGATGGTTTTCTAATAGTTGAAAGTTTAATTTCAGTTGTCATTTAGGGCAGAAAAACACTACACACTTTCGGTCTGACCCTAAACTTTGACGTCAGCCTGACGATTCAAGTTCAGTGTGTACAGGAGCATGTCAGATGTTTTGTCAGAGTTTTCCTTCAGCTTTGCCTCCTGATTAGACAAAAGTCCACTGAGTGCTGATTGGTGGCTCATGAAACTGCCAAAAGGTGTGTGGTGTTTTTTTGTTCTCATTGTACCAAAGCATTCGGGCGTCTGCAATCTTTATTCTATCTTGATTCTGATCTTGATTTATGTCATTTAAAAGGAGCAAAGTTATTTTTTTTATTGTTCTTTGTATTTATTTTGTTTATGGCTTCATTATTGTGTGTGCCATCCGGTCTCGTCTCTGAAAGCATTTCAAAGGATGATGCTCAGCTTTTTCAGGAAACATTGTGTGCCTTTCTTTTTGTAACCTAGTTGTGAGGCAATATCGAACCTCTGTGGTTTGGTCAGAATGATCTGTGCTCTCCCCCTTTTCTCTCAAACTACTCTCGATCTCTCACTCAGTTTATTAGATATACCTCATCCCCCTCTTTAAACCCCTCTGCCTCTGCCTTGTCTTTAGGGTTCAGGAGTCTGGAAATCAGGGAAAGGTGTTTCCAGCTCCACTGTCTTGACAAATCTGAGGAATAAATTGCTCCTAAAATGTTTCTGTTGCCTTTATTTCAATTACGTGTACTTTCTCAAAGCTGTCATTGCTATAGAAGTAGTAGACCGACAACATGAGTTGTACAATTTTACTTTTATTACACTTTTTAATATTCAATATTTCAGATAAATGTTACATGGATGATGTATTTTGACTATTCATTTTATGGCCAAAGTCTTTGAATAACTATTGAAAACCAAATACACAATTGGGAGAAATAATAAGAGCCTTTTTTACCAAAAAATAATGAAAACACAACAATTTGTGTTGTGAGAAGCAGCTGTACATTTGTGAAAGAAGCTTTTCAGATACATTGTGATGTTGAGAGAGACCGGCCATGTTCTGAGGAGAGACACACTTGTAGACTGTGGGCCAATCCAACAGTGATGACTTACTAAAACTGCTCAAAACCCAGTACAAATTACAGTCCTCAGATGACTCGGCTCTCCTAGTCTCCCATCAGGATAAATCCGTGGTAGAAAGATTACTTAGCCGTGAACTCTAGAAAATGTGTATATGGTTGTCGGACAATAAGTTATCACTCCATTTTGGAAAAACCGAATAGATACTTTTGGGGTCAAATGCTAAACTAAAGAAGTCTCCTGGTTTTATAATAGTAGTTGGTAACACTAAAGTTACAGCAAAAGAAGAATGAACATATCTAGGCTGTATATTAGACAACAAATTATCTGGAGAGTGGCATCTCGAAGGTCGGCCAAAAGGTACAATTTCTTGCTAGAACATCTGCGTTCTTAGATTAAAGTGCTCTTGTAATATTGGCAGGTGCTCACACAATGCCATTTTGATTATGCCTGTTCCTCCTGGTACACAGGCATCACTAAGACCTTACAAAAGAAACTCCAGACGTCACTAAATAAATTAGTTGGGTTGATTTCACAGGTTCACAGGATCCTAAATAGGGAGATTCCAAAATATCTTCACAATTATTTCTCCATGGTTAGTGATGTACACAGTTATTCCACCAGAGGGAGCTCCACTAACCTTGTACCCTCAAAGTTGAAGAGCTGCATGGGAGAAAATTCGTTTTTATATTCAGCTTCTGTAATGTGGAACAAATTATAATGATTATCAATTTAAAGTTCTCCTTAATAAACTGGCTGTGTAATAGCTGGTCTTAATTCTTAACCCTTTGTATGTCTTAATAGGTGGTTTAGATTGTATCTTATCACACACCACACTACTGGCATGTTTGATTCGATTTTATCTTGTTACACACATTACACTACTGACATTTTATTTACTTTTATCGACCTTGAATTGTTAATGCCGACTGGTCTCTTCTATTTTATTCATTTCTGCGTTTTTATGTACAATTGTAATCTGTTGTCTCATGTTGTCTTGTTTTAACATGTTAGTTTTCTTTTAAGTAGTATTCATATGATTGTATTCACTGTTGTCCTTATTATCTATTTTGTTATATCATATCCAATGCACTCACACACTCAGGGGACCACAGTGGAAATAAGCTCTCGGGCCTTTTTGTGTGTTTTGATAGACGTGTACTGCTATGTTTTTCATGTGCGAGCATCTGTCAATAAAGATATCAATCAAAAAACGTGATATTGTGATCTTCCAAGACCACGTTAAGTTATGGAGGCAAACATGGTGAGTGTTTTAAAGCTCAGGGCTTTCTGATCCTTCAGAGGCCCCAGGTTATTTTAGCCAAGACACTGACAGGTTGAGGGTACGGACCAACGGAGGGAGGTGATGGAACACATCGCTCCCTACTTGACTCTCACTCGCACTCGTGCATTCAGGCACATACTGTACATGTTTACGCAGATGCACACCGACGCCCGTAAATTCCTTAAAGGCTTCTCGCTCCATCCCATCATTTGTCTAACGCCGCCCCAAGGACGGCTACTAGTGTGCGGTGGTTCACGGTTTATTTTGGGAGAGGGATTCATTCCAGTGAAAAGCAAAGGCTAAGTATATCCTCTCTCTGACAGAAAAACGATCGCTGCCTTGTCACATTAAAGTAATGGTGGTATGGAATTGTACAGGAAAAACAGCTCCGTGGAACTAGTGTGTGATACCATATTAGTATATATGTATACATATAGTACATGAGAAGCATACATTAATAGGTTTGTCAAATCAAATCACAGCTGATGATTGTCTACAGCTATAACACGGTGGAACACAGCTGTCTGTGGTTGATATACTCCAGTACTGGAGCAGAGGTTGTATGTGTTGTACCCCTCTACCGTTAGATTTGTCACCCGATGCCCCCTACAACACCCATCACTGTGACCCGTACTCATCCCTGCACACCAGACGCACACGTCACTGGTTTATCATGAACATTCTCATGGATACATGCAACTGTTCTCCCACCTTTACAATGATGCTTTTATTCCCATACATGTGTCTATTCTTGTATGATTTGTGTTGTTTTAATACCATTTTATACGATTACCATTCTGCTTACCGCCCTCTCTGGGTTTTCTTTCTTCCATTCCCCTCTCTCCTTTTGTTTTACTGCCCGTTATTAATGATAATGTTTTTTTGATTTTGTCTGTTATGTCCCTTAATGTTGAATGTTTGTATGTCTGAGTTGTTCATTTCCCCGAAGAGGCAAGACTGTCCATGTAAATAAGAATTTGTTCTTAAATGACCTGCCTGGTAAAATAATATATTTGTTTTTGATCAATTGTACAGTCAATATGTGTGAATAAAACAAGAGTGGAGAAGATATTTACAAATATATTTTATTCTTGCACAACAGCACCACCAGGGAGTAATATTAATATATAGTAATATATATTCACATGGCTATTTTTAATTAAAAAAAGGGGCTACTTGAGAAAACAGTCACAACTGCAGTGACTTGACAGACATGTGCGTTCCTACTCTGCTGCAAGAAACAGCAGCTACTGCATGAAGCAATACGTTTACTGGACAAACATGGACAAAGTCCAATGCAGCAACTTCTATTGTTCTGAGCCATGTTCATTTCACTGACCCCTTAATATTCCACCTCTAACCCCCATCAAGCCCAAGCCTCCCCTACAATACCCATTTTCTTCTGTTCCATTTTCCTCTCCACTCCTTGTTCCCCGTCTTCATGCTGCAGTAGACGCCAAAGGAGCTTTTCTATTGGCCACCACCAGCAGCGTCAAACATCTTCTTCCTGCCCTCCATACCAGACATGGCCTCCACATTCTTACGCCAGTCGCCCACCTCCATGGTCAACTCCTGAATGGAGCAAAACCCACGTTCACGCCGTTTAGCCGTTTCACTTGGTTGAGTTACTGTTAAGAGTGGATAGCTGCATGTCTGCTTGTGGAGCCATACCTTCTCTTGTTTGATGTCCTCCTTCTTCACAGACTTGAGGTTCGCCCTGAGGTCCATGGAGCCCTTGTGTTTGGACCCCAAGAGAGCGCTCATCATCTCATCTGCAGACATTCTCACCTTCCTCAGGGCAGGTTTCTTGAACTTCCCTCCGATGTCCTGCACCTTCAGCTTCAGCTCGTGGATCTAGACACCGTGAATATCTTTCTGTCAACGGAGGCTTTTCCTTTCAGATTCACCAGACGTACTAACATTTCACAGAGTTGTGTCATGGTGCACGTTTGAGGCCATACATCTCTGTTGTTCTTGATGACTTTGGCCTCACAGTCGTACCGTTCCTCATCCACCACATCGATCTTGACGTGAAGCTGCTTACACAGTTTCTAAATAGAAAAAGAAGAAAATAATTGAAAAACACGATTAATGATACGCACGCCGTGTTTAACTACACAGACATGATGACGTCACGCTTTATGACTTTGTTTGAATGTAAATCACCATGTGTCTGTCTCTCTCACCTGCAGGTCTTCCATATTCAAGGACGAAAACTGCAGGGGTGGGAGCTTCTCTGCCAGGTGGCGAACCTTCTCCTCTTCCCTTGCGGCCTTCTCTGCCTCCAGCTCTTCCATTGCACGAGTGAGCAAGAGGATCTGGAGAAGTCAACGGGGAGATGGCGAGAAGTGAGTACTTTGGTGCATAATTAGGGATTAAAATGTTCCTGAAAACCCGATGTCTTATAGTGAGCGTTTCATGTACAGTTCACAGGCTACTAAGTTTACACGTGTCTATTTTACAAATCATTCGTATGTCTTTACCTTCAAAGAGAGCTTGCGGGAGGCTGAAATCTTGGATTTGGGCTGAAAGGAATACAGAATCAATAACACCGTACAATTATGTGATGCACATTACACACGCCCTTTGTCCACAGATATACACCACATTCTTAATGTACCTCTAATAACCCATATTTGTAATAAATAATAATAATAAATCACATATTTTCCAAATTGGGAAGGTACAAGTCACTGTTTGCTATTACTGAATTGCCTCACTCACTGTCACACTCATCCTCTGGCTATGTGCCTTACAACTTGTCATCATACTATAAATAAATGGCATGTATAGACACAAAGTACAGTGTTTAACTGTGGGAAACACCTGTGACATCGCGCAACAAAAGATCTACAGTAGTTATATTTATTTATATGACTCAGTGAACCAAACAGCACTACAAACCCTCAGTTTACTTTACACATATAAAGTATTGTATGCCTCAAAACTGTAGATATAAATCGATGTAGGTATTCTAACATCCATTGATACTTCAAATTTGTGTTCAGTCCCACTCGTTTATTTTTGTGTGTCATTTATTTAAATCTTGTCTTACTACAACAACTGTTCATTTTGGTTGTATTTTGCAAATATTGTTTCTAATACACAAATGTAATGAAGTTTAGCAATATTTATTTTCAATATAAACGCAACGAGCTGATGAGGCAGTAGTGGATTCAGGGAGGTTACAGTACCTTGGCCTCTGCTTTAGGGGCCATGGGTCTGGGGTCATGCTGAGGAGAAAGGGATAAAGAGAGGAACCATTCAATTCACAACACGTCTGTAGGATATAGATAATATAGATAATAAGGTAAACGATGCAGATTGAAACTTACATCACTGCAATGGGCCGCGTGGAGCAGAGACACACAAGAGACACACAAGAGACACACAGAGACACACAGAGACACACAAGAGACACACAGAGACACAAGCAAACAGGAGACAACGTTATTTTCTGAGCTAAAATGCCTCACAGGCCAATGGAACAACGAGGCTAAATAGACGTGCAGAGGGTGAGAACATGGAACTTACTCATCAGCCATGGTTGAACCCTGGAGGGGAAAGGGACGCTGCTGTCAGCTATTAGGAGAAATAACCCAAATAACCTCCAATGAATCAGTCCGCCCGATGATCAAATGGCCCAAAACGACACCTTTCGGTATCAGAGCGTGAATCCTACAGCGGTAATAAACCTGTTTGTGCTGACGTCACGGATCAACCGGTGTGACCCGCTGATGCTACCGGAGGGGCGTTTTCTGACCGCTTCGTAACCGCAGGAGGCCTTTTTATGCGTCGCACCTTTGCGCGCTCTGGAATGGGTTCGCCGGGTTCGCCGGAGCGCGCAACCCGCCAAAGATCGTCTATTGAGAAGACAACTCACTCTTTAGTGGTGGAAACGGTGGCCGACGTCATATCCGGTATAGACTTCCCTGCTTTATGCTGTATAGTAGTAGATGGTGATATAATTCATACAGCACATTTTATACGGCATACATTACGAAATATAAGTACACAAGTTTTGATGTCTTGAAAACTTCATTTCCCATCATACATTTGACACGCTTACTTTTTATTTTATTTTTTATATCCTGTGGTACCACCCTCTAATAATCCAATATGACTTGTAGTTTTGCTGTGCTATTTGCATGGCATTCTTCTGAAATGTATTCTATTTTCTTTTTTAAAAGGGAATCCGACCCAAAGAGAACCACTCACTGTATTAGTGCGCGTGTGTGTGTGTGCATGTGTGTGTGTGTGTCAAAGAACAACAGGCATGATCGGTCTTAGACATGTTTCACAGCAGATGTCATGGTGCTATATATTCAGTAACCTTTCTGCTGCTATGTGTGTCCTTCACACAATGCTGTGCACCCCCACCCCATAAGGCAGCGCAGCCATTGTTAAACCACAGTCCGGCTCCAGTCCCTTGTCTTCCCCAGGCCTCAACCAGTGGCCATCCAGCACCTGACATCCAGTAGTCTGAAATGAAAGCAAAGAGGAGCCAGGGACGATGAGTGATGCCTCTTTGATTGTACCTAAATGGAAGTAATGGGACACTTTCACATTTGCTACATTTACATTCCCATTAGATGGCTGAGTGGAGGCCAGATCTCCCACCTGGGGCGGCTGTGTGCAGAATGACCATGAGCTGCAGAGACGTGAACAACAACAACAATATTTCACTCATTTCCTGCTTGTTTACACACACACACACACACACACGTGTTTAAAGGTTTACATGGGATGTGCGTGAGGTGCTTACAGATTTGCAAAGGGCTCATGCACATGAGATGGATGTCTCCTCCATCATACAGTCATAGGAGTGGGTGGCAAATGATGATGTCCCTTTTGGCTCCATCCCCTTGTGTCTCTCTCTCTCTTTTCAAAGCCCGGCTCTTTTATCCAAAACCCTTTAATCCAATTCCATTCTTCTCTACCTGAATTAATTGTGGTAGTTTCGGATCACTCAATCATCTTGTGCTTGTAAGCTACCTATTCCACTGTAGGAAACCTCAATACATAGCCTTTGCCTGGGACGCCGGTCACCTTTGGGTCATGATGTG
The DNA here is from genome assembly GCA_900312575.1 of Acanthochaenus luetkenii. Taxonomy (NCBI): domain Eukaryota; kingdom Metazoa; phylum Chordata; class Actinopteri; order Beryciformes; family Stephanoberycidae; genus Acanthochaenus; species Acanthochaenus luetkenii. The sequence continues at coordinate 5,496 of OMOT01060191.1, read as the reverse complement.
TGTGCGCTTTGTGACATGATGGATATTTTGTATTTATTTATTTCACCTTTATTTAACCAGGTAAAAGCATTGAGATATAAATCTCTTTTACAATACTGACCTGGCCAAGAAGGCAGCATAGTTACACATCGGGCCAGACAACAAACCAATACATAACATACTAAATATGTATGAGGCATGATGCAAAAAATAAATACATTTATTTTATTGTTTAACCTTTTTTGTAAACACAAACAAACAAACAAACAAACCTTAAGCTATTACCATCTTTTTAAAGGTGGTGAGTGTCGACCTTGATGGTGTAAACCTCCTCTCACCTGTTGCATTTCTGAGAGTGATGAAATGTTTAGTGGGCTTGCAAAAACAAAGGCAGCTTGTTGTTGTTTTTTTATAGTCAGGATGAGTTAATCCTCCCAGCTTCAGACAGGATGCAATGGAGCTTATTCATTGGTCTGTGTCCATTTTGGGATCGACACCTCCCTCCTCTAACTCCTCCTACAATATTCCACTGAACTCAAGGGTCAGACTGCATGAATGGATGGATCACAAGTGCAGACAAGGCTCCAGCTAGGAAAACAACAACAACAACAACAACAACAAAGAAAGCACCTCCACCTCCTCTACTGTAATGTTTTAACATTCATAATGGGTCTGGGTGAGGAAGGGATAGATTACAAGGTCACTCATACAGACATGTAACCTAATCTTGACTGATGACTCTCCTCTTCATAGTTCCTGGGATGGCATGAATATTTGCGTTCATAGCTATACACTGACCAAAAATACCAACCTATGGTCTCACTTCCCTATGGGACAGAGGAGCAGGCGACAAGGTCTATAGGCTCTATGATGATCAAATCCACCTGGCAGAGAAGGCTCAGTGTGGTTCTTTTTCAGGAGCCTCAACAACGTGCCTATAAAACGGGTAGAGAAAACAGTTACCAAGAAGCTTGCGTATGAAAGTGAGTTTTAAGAATGGATTTGAAGGACGATACCGAGCTTGCTAGCCGGATCTCCATTGGTTGATTATTTTATTCACATTCAAAAGCAGCGTATCTCTTGTACTCATTGGGTTAGATTTTTTTTGATGCTGGCTTTGAGTTATTGGGTCACGTATAGTGAAAGAAGTGAAAAGAAACATGATAAACCCATGAAAATATATTGTAAAAATAAACTCGGCACTCACTGACAATAAAAACGAGTTTTTGATAGAATTTTGAGTCACTGGGTCACATGACCTGGAAGTTATTGAAAAAAAATACTATTTCCATTAAAACGTTGATTGAAAACGAATAAAGAAGATAAGAAGCGGTGTGCCTCACGTGGCCTCTGCAGCATCGTTTTTTGATATTAGTTTAGAATCAGTCACCCTGACGCCATTGAACGAAAAATCGGCATTTTTTCATTCGCACAGTAATTTAGTGACGGTCCCTAAGCAAGTGCCCCGACCATAACAGCGGAGGTAGGGAGGTGAGCGACCCCAGGCCCTGACCACCAACACTGGGTAAAGGTGTGGGAGAACACGCCGCCGAGTTCGGAAGGTTGAATATCCAACATCAAACTGACTTTATTAACGTTACCGCGGTAGAGAACCGTAGGTCAGACGAGTGGGCTGTCAACAATGTCCGACTAAAACAAGCCTGCTGCTGGTTTGACATCGGTCTTTTGACACTGTAGCACTGGTAAGGATGATAGCGATTGCACCGAATTGAGCAAGATAATATTGTAACGTTAATGCTGGTGGTATTGTAGAGTAATAATAAAAACATGGCTGGTCGGGAATAGGCCAGAGACACTGACTGCAATGCAGGTAACCTAAGCAGCTTTTCCTGCTAGCCATTCGTTGCTAACATAAGCTACTTTACCTGATGGAAGCTGTCATTTTCACGAGCTAGCTAGCTAACGTGTCGCACATTAGGTACAGCCGATTAGCTATTTAGAGTCACACTCGGCTTACTCACACATCCTCGTGTAGCTAACTGCAGCTAGCTAGTGAACGTGCAGACAGGGAAAGGGGTTCTCAACGTCTCATGAACTCCCTCTGGACCACAGGTCTCCACACTCTCAACAACACGTAATGGTGATCTAACTTAGTGCTCTTAGCAGTGGATACAGTGGGTGTCCGGTGCAAAGCAACTGATACATTTGTGTTATTGCTTTCTTTACAGATCAACTTAAAATTGAATCATGCCAGGGAAGTTGAAGGCCAAAATTGTGGCAGGGCGCCACTTGCCTGTAATGGACAGAGCCAGTGACCTTACTGATGCTTTTGTAGAGGTGGGTGAAGATGCTTGAAGAAGGGTTGTTTAAAAAAGAAGAAGAAAGAAACCGCTCATGTGTATGACACCATATTTCAACTTCAAATTCATTGTATGTTAGGGGTTCGTTATTAATCAAAATGCGAAATGAGAGGTGTAGAGATGTATTACGTGTACCTTATATGTTCCAGGTCAAGTTTGGAAACACAACTTTCAAAACGGACGTCTATCCCAAATCCCTCAACCCACAGTGGAACTCGGAGTGGTTCAAATTTGAGGTAAATTGTCTTGAACAGAGTTCTGTCTTGTGAGGCGCTTTTTAATTTACAAATGAACCAGGCAGTTGCAGTAATTGTTTTAGTGGATCACACATTGTCTCCGCTTCCCTTCGTCTTCTTTCCCTCTCCATAATCGGCTATCTAGGTTGATGATGAGGACTTGCAGGATGAGCCATTGCAAATCACTGTGTTGGACCACGACACGTACAGTGCCAACGATGCCATAGGGAAAGTTTACATTGACATTGACCCGTTGCTCTGCAGTGAGGCTGCCTCTGTCATCTCTGGCTGGTTTCCCATCTATGACACCATCCACGGTACAGGAGTCAGCTCATCTGATCAATATCATCACACATCTTTGTGTTCCAGACACTGCTGTTCCTTATTGTAATGTCTTTCCATGCGTTACTTGCTATCAGGTATCCGAGGGGAGATCAATGTCCTCGTCAAAGTGGACCTCTTCAATGACCTGAACCGCTTCAGACAGTCCTCCTGTGGGGTCAAGTTCTTCTGCAGTGAGTCTGACTTGCCTTTCTTCACATAACTACATTTGTTTACAGTTTGTAAATGCATGATGAGTTAGAATTTTGTATGCGCAAAAAGCAGATTGACAGTACATGGTGGATATGAGCAGCACCCATATGGTAAGTATGTTGTTTAATGTGAGGGAATAATTAGCATTTTTCAGTTTACATTTCAGTACTTATTCAGAGCGACTTACAATGAGCGCGACAATAGAATATGCTTCAATTCCTAGATCACCTAAATTACAAGCAGCAATCAGTATGGAGTGCAGGGGTCAGAACATATTGCTGTAACCAAAGAATGTTCACTTAAAAGAGAAGCGCTGAGAAAATAAATGGAATAAGAGCTAAGGAGAGACATATAAGGGACTTCTTTTTTCATTTAATGTCAAGGGATTTGATTTTTGGTGGTGTCTGTTCTCCGTATGCTAGCTACATCCATTCCACGGTGCTACCGTGCAGCGATGGTCCACGGGTTTGTGGAGGAACTTGTTGTCAATGAAGATCCAGAGTACCAGTGGATCGACCGTATCAGAACCCCTCGGGCCTCCAACGAGGCCCGTCAGAGGCTCATCTCTCTCATGTCTGGTAGGAGGACTCGCAGTAAACCTCACAGATAAGACAAGAGACTGCTGTGGAGTAAGGGACATTTTGTCCTTCTGGCTAACCTGGCTGTGTGTTCCCTCCCCACCTTAGGGGAGCTGCAGAGGAAGATAGGACTGAAGGTATTGGAGATGGGCGGGAATGCTGTGGTGGGCTACCTGCAGTGTTTCGACCTGGAGGGAGAGTCGGGCCTGGTGGTCCGGGCCATAGGTACCGCCTGCACACTGGACAAACTCAGCTCTGGAACCGCTCCCAACACCAACACACACACGCACCCTAACACAGCCCCTGCTTCCAATGCCTGCAATTCCCCTTCTAAGGATGGAAAGGAGTGAGTATGAACCAATGACACGAGCATGGATCCTGCCTCTTATGTGCATTTGACTATAAATTAGTGTGTGAGAATTGGGGGGGGTGGGGACTATTGTGTGTTAGTCTGTCTAGTCTAGCAATAACTCCTGTGTGTGTCTCAGTATCTTTGATTCCTCTCTGTAGTTTGTGTGTCTATTGCATCATGTGTGTTACATCATGGAACTAACGGCACATGACGCATCCTGAGACACACACATGTATACACACAGCCATCCTAACCCCCTCCCCCCCCTGTCTGCTCTTTTAGACCACTTTTGTATGGCTTTCTGCTCTGCCTCTGCATGTTCTAGTGCTGCGTCTTTTAGTGAGTATCTGGCACGTCTGTGTTCTGGTCAGCATATCACAATCTTTCCTTCGTTTTGCTCTGTTGTTGTCACCCAGGCTGTTGAGTGGTCGAGTTAGTTTGTGATTTAATTCAGTTAAGCGTAACTAGAGTTAAGTGCATGTGTGTATCTGATTTGTATTTGTATATCTGTGTGTCAGTGTGTGTGACATTGTGTGTATCAGGGATGCAAACGAAAATAGTTAAAAGTTGCGGGGGGGGTGGCGTCTGTTTCACATTCAGGAAATAAACACTATATACAATATTATCGGACGATCTGTTATTCAACCAGTTGATGAGTAGAAATTATGATCTTATCATCTATGTCTCTCTCTCTCTCTCTCTCTCTCTATCTCTGTGTGTGTGTGTGTATATTTAGTGACTTTACCCACATGTAAAGTCCCTTGAATTAACTCAGCTGGAATCACTACAGCATTGAAACAACCATCTCTGACATTGTCTACTCTAGTCGCTCCTCCTCTCTTCTCTTTTCCTCCTTTCTCTCACAGTTTGTGTGATCTTGACCCTCACTCTGTTACATATGTTACCTCTTTCTTTCTTTCTGTATTAATTTGTCTCTTTCTGTTTCTATTCATTTCCCTCCTTCTAATTTATATTTTATCCTTGTTTTTTTCTCTTTCTCTATCTCCTCCCTCCATCCTCAGTGTGTTGTTTGTGTTATGAGTTTATGATGTTACTCCAACAGGCTCTTGACAACAGTATGTTCATGTACATTATATTTTCAAGAATTTGTCATAATATCTCTCTCTCTCTGTCTCTGTCTCTGTCTCTCTCTCTCTCCGTCTCTCGCCCCCAGTGTTTTGTCCTGCAGTTGGATGGGTTCATCTCATGGCTACAGGAGGCGCTGGACAGCACGGAGAACTGGACTCAGCCCAGACAGGAGCTGGACAGCCTCAGGGTCTACCTGGACACACACCTGGTGAGAGCACACACACACATGTACACACACACATCACACACACACACACACACACACACACACACACACACACACACACACACATGTATACACATGTACAGCAGGGAATAGTTCATTATCAGCTGTAAACTGGCCTGAACCAGTTGAACAGCTGTGAGAGTAAACTGCTTCCACTATGATATTAGTTGTTGTGGTGTCG
>OMOT01060187.1:0-10526 GCA_900312575.1 Acanthochaenus luetkenii | reverse complement strand
TTGTTAGCATCCAACCTTCAACCCTGAGACAAACCTGGGGCCAACTACTCTATTCATGCATTGTGTATGCCTATCTATCTATCTATCTATCTATCTATCTATCTATCTATCTATCTATCTATCTATCTATCTATCTATCTATCTATCTATCTGTCTATCTGTCTATCTGTCTATCTGTCTATCCATTGACTTCCATGCTTAGGAAATGTTTAATTGTTCATGTATCACCAAATAAAACCTTCACAAAACCTTGTATTTCAACTTAAAAGTTGACTATGATAGAAGGTTTTTGCATGACACTGGTAATATGTCATTGATATATGCCATTAGATGACAGTCTTGTGAGAAGTATAATGACAACACAGAAACTAGCGTATATATTTTCAGTATGGGTAGCACCTGGGGAAAAGCCCCTGGATAAACCCCTGACTCTGGCAGTTGGGTCATTGCCCACTGTGGCAGTACCATTCAAACATCTTTCTGCTGTCATTTGATTTTGTCTTGTGCTATGCCCTGTAATGGCCAACCACTTCCACTTCATTCACTCCAGGCACTCCTAAAGTGAAACTCCACCCTGAGACATAATGAACATCTGTTATTTGTATGATCTTGGATATTTTTAAGAGTTGATTTATGAACCTTACCAACACTCACAATGCTTTAAACAAGAGAGCCATGACTCCACTGATGAGGTAATCAAGAAATAAGCCCTGCAGTTGCCTCAGTGACAGTTGGAGACTGAGTTTCATGTGGCATATGAACATTTTCTGGTTCATAACTGTTAGCACAACAATGTGCACTACAATTATTTTGTTGTGTTGGCTCTCTGGTTTCTGGCTTTGAGATAATGTTGTTCATTTTGGCAAATAGTGGTCCATAACCATAGAAGTGATGTATGCAAATGTTATTTTGAGGTTCATTTTCCCCTTTAACTAAATATTAAATGTTATTGAAAGGAACATTATTTGTTATCGTGCTCAGGGCTGCGTTTCCCAATAACGATCACTCTTAGTGGTTACAAAGGTTTCCTGCAAGCGATTTTAAGAAGGTTAGTAGGTTTTTACTAGGCCTGTTCGATATGACGAAATATCGTGGGACGATAGAGAAATGTATATCGGTAGATGTTGCTCTATCGTTTCTATCGCCAGCATAACTGCTTTGCGGCCGTATTTTACGTCATTCTCGACCCCACTTTACATTTTCTACACGTGGACTGGAATAACAAACAAACATGGAGCAGTGTGACGCAGAACAAAACTCTATAGCATTTTTGAACTGCCTGTTAAACAATAGTTTTCAGTCCCGCTAATTATTCCACTGATTAACAACCAGAAAAACATTTGATGCGATGGATCATCAGCTCTTATCACGAGCTTGGTTCTGTATGTAATTGGGATTGTGTAGCTCCGCTATATTTGACTGTCAGCAAAGTATGAAACTCTGTTAGCATAAACAACCTAAACATACAGGGAAAACCTTTAACCATTACTGTAACATTCTTTATACCCATAATACACACATTGCTCTCCTCAACCATCACAACTGCTGGTTGTAGCTGCTGACCTTTATGACTGTGCTGTGTGTGCATTTGCATGCATCATTCATGCATACACAGTACATTTTACTTTTTTACTTACTTATTCAACATGTGTCATTTATTATTGATGCTATATTTAGTCTACATCATTCAAGATGTGCAAAATACAGACTGTTTTTTTTCTTGGTCCTGGCATTGAGTTGTGGTGCCTGCCTTAACTCCCTGTGATGCTGCCTCGCCTGAATGTAATTAAGCTGTAAATCTCCCATGTAATACTCTTCGTTTCACACCTATACTTAGCCAGATTTATGCCCTGCTGTTACTGAAGCAGCACATAATTAATAGAAATGATGTGCCGTGGAAACTTGCAATTAAAATAACATGTATTGTGGTCTAGCCAACACACTTTCATTATCAGATTATGGAACCCAGCCTCCCAGGTCTGTGAACACATTGGTGACATTTGATTTGTGTACATCCTGTGGCTCAAATTTGTGTTTTCTTTCCCGTCTATAGCCAGATTAGAAGTCCTGCTTCTTACATTCTTGGAATACTAGTATACGATGAATTGGTTGGGGGGCTTCTGTAATGGCTACCACTATATGTGACACAAATTTTGCACAGAGTAAGCTTTGGTTTTAAATTAGATATATAGGAGAATTGTAAAACTAAAATAGATAGAAAGGACAAGGTTTATTATAGCATTACATTACAGCTTTTAGCATATCATAATATAGTATATACATACTACATCATCATATGCATACTACATACATGTCATCATATCTTAAGTACATCATATACATACTACACACAAGCACATGTCTTTTGTAATGTGGGAGGAAACTGGAGCACCCGGAGGAAACCCACGCGAACACGGGGAGAACATGCAAACTGCCAACATGCAAACATTGTTGGCATGGAAATTTGCAGTACTTTTTGTGCGCGTAATGCGTGATGATCGTAAAGTTTGAATACTGAACTCAACTGCCACATCACTTTTTTTTTAATGACGGTGCTTGTTTCTATCACAACATGGTATTCAGTGGTGCTATTTGAAGTGTCCCAGGCAATTGACCACTCAAGAATATTGAGTGTATTTTAAAAAGGGAAAACCTCATCCATCCATTCTGTTTCTGTGGTCAGTAAGTTTGAGTGGGTGTTTGTGTGAGAGAAGATTAGAGAATGGAACTTAAAGATTGTTTTAATACATAGAGAAAATGTCACATGGTTGTAAGTGATGATGAATGCTTTATTGGGAAGCCATGCAGATTCTCACAAAAGGCTCACATATGTGCTTTTGCACGTATACACACACTTACTTACTCATATTGAGGAAGGCACATTGCCATGCACCTCGTTTTCTCTAACACAAACACGCTCACGCTCTTTCACATGTGGTTTTAATAGCACCCAACATGTTCTAAGATTATAACAATGGAGCTGTGCAACACACACTGTATTAATTAATGTGAGGGGGAAATCTTTCTGTCTCACACTTTCTTTCTTTAGCTCAATTAACAGTTTCTGCACATCACTCACATTGTGCATGTATTGTTGACAATGTACTTAGGTGCGTGTGCGTGTGTGTGTGTGTGTGCATTTGTGTATATCAGAGTCGTCAGTTAGAGTCAGAGACGGGGACGACGGAGGAACACAGCCTGAACAAGGAGGCCAGGAAATGGGCAACCAGAGTGGCCAGAGAACACAAGAACATCATACACTGCAAGAGAGTGAGCTCTACACACACACACACACACACACATATACTCTTACATTTCAGTCTTTGTCTCATACCCACACGCAAACAAATTCACACACAAACAATTAGCATCACAATAATACTCGTCACAGAACAATGTGAACATGAATCACAAGACTGCACAATCCACAAGGTTGTCAACACACACAAACAATTTCTAACTGCCTTGTGTGTCTACATGGGTCTTTGTGTGTGTGTGTGTGTGTGTGTGTGTGTGTGTGTGTGTGTGTGTGTGCTGTGGTCAGTCTCTGGAGGAGTGTGAGAGTCATGGCTTGCCCCCCACGGAGCAGAGCAGAGCAGATCTGGAGCTGAAGATAGAGGACACCAAAGAAAACATACGCAAAGCAGAGGTCTGTGGTTCCCAACTTTTTTTTTCTTTGTCAGAGCAACATTGTGAAGATTTATATTTGGTCACAAAGTTATTCATCAGAGGATAAAGGATATGGTTTGCCCTCTTCTATCTCTCCCTCTACATCAGTAGAGCACTCGTGGCAAACAATCAGTAGTGTGTTCAAGGGGCAAAATAAACATTTCTCCTGCAGCACACCATAACAACAATACTTCAAATTGCCCAAAAAAGTAGCAAATGTCGCTTATCCTACCACTTCCTCCTGGAATATAAACGCAGCCGTAGCCTTGCAAACAAGACCTCTGTTACAGTGAGAACACATCATATAGCCCAGTCATATTCCCTCTGCTCAATGATTGGGCTGTGTGACTAATTGTTTGGTAAATAATTTACATATGTACAGTCCGCTCATCAGCGGAACTGACGTCACCGAGTGCGAGTAACAAACGTTGCCCAGGATTGGTCGATTCCACTCGCCACATTATAGGAACTGACAAAACGTTGCAAGTTATTCACTTGTTCATATGCACCAAGCTTATTTCTGTACCTCGCTTTGTTGCACTTGTAGAGGCTGCTTGTAGAGACTTGAAGAGTTTCTCCATACGTGTCTGTGGACTATACGTGTGTGTGATAGGTAGTACAGTCATCCATGAAACCCAGTAGTCTCTATGCCATTCTATTTTTGTACACGTTTGCTCTCTCTTACTCCTTCTCTTCCCACCTGACTATATCTCTCATCGTCTCCTGTTCCCTCTCCCTGTCTTCCTTTCTCTCTCTCCATACCTCTGGTGCTGCCCACTAGATATCTATTATCTTTGTATTGATTGTCTCAAATGCAGCCAGTCACGCTGTGAACGAGATCAAAGCATCTTCTCTTCACTTCTCACCTCATCTCTTTCTCAGTTCTGTCTCAAAACTCTTTATTTCTCTTTTTTTGTTTGTTGCTGTCTTTCACTTTCTCATCTCTGTCCTGTCTGTTAATAGCATTGTCTAATTTATTTGTTCTCTTTATGTTCTCTCTCTCTCCCTCCCTCTCTCTGCTGCTCTCCCTCCTTCTGTCTGATATCCCCCTTTGCTTCCTCAGCACCTTTCTCATCAACCTCTCCCATATTTGGCACCCTCTGCTGTCTGTTTTGCTCAGAGCATTTAATTTCAGAAGTCCTGCGAAGACGATTTTCAAACGTTACTCTCTGGGTAATCACAATTTCAGTATTTTGAGCACTTTTTTTCAATCCATTGAGTAAACACATTTTATATAATTTACTGTTTTAGGTGACTTAGGTACTAGATTGTGGTAGTTATTTCAGCCTACCATATATTGTAGAAAGATTTTGGCAAAACATAATTGCCAATCACTTTTATAATTAGACACCCATTTTCAATTCTCAAAATAACCTTGGAAGAACAACATTAGATCATGACTCCGATTTTGACAGAGATGTAACAATTGTAGGTTTTTCGGAGCAAAGTACCAACTGTGACCAACACCCCCTTTATTCCCGTCCCTTCTTCTTTCTCCTCCTCTCTCACTCTCTTTTCTGCTTTGCTCTCCCAGGCCAACATTAGCTTGAGTAAGATTATTAATATTTAATGAGCCCATTTGGTACAAATGGGTCCATCAGAGAGCTCTTTTCAAAGAATTATAGAGTGAATAAAGCATTGTAAAATACATTATCAAGGTTTTTATTACAGCATTTGTCTGATATGGTGATTCTATCCTTTTACAAGTTCTAGCTGCCAACCACAGGCATTTTGCAGCACCTGTTTCTCCAGCCGCCTTGTAAGGAAATGATTTTAGGCCTATATGGGATGGAGAATGGTGGGAGTGACAATTTGTCACTTGTATGGATTAAAATACAGTATATTTCTGAGGCACCTGTCATCACTGCAGAAATACATGGTTTCTTTTTGCACTGTGAAATTACATTACATTACAGCATTTAACAGACGCTTTTGTCCAAAGTGATTTACAATAAGTACATTTTGTCAACAGTAGTCAAACCAACTGCATATCACAGTCTTCATCAGCTAAGCCTTCAATATGAATAAGTAGCATTCATAGAGTTAAGAGTAAAGACAGAAGTGGCAACATGATATTTGTTGTAGCAATTGTGTAGAATTAGCTGAGCAAATTACTTTTCTACGAGTGAGGATTACAAAGTTCTCAGCAGAATTTTGATGATGTCTCCAGTGGTGACAATTGTCTCTGATTTTCTTTATATTTTTCAAAGTAAGATGCATACTTTTTGTTGCATATAGATTTTCTCAGTGGATCATTGAATATTAGCACAGAAGATGATGAGGCCACTAATGATATATATAGTCAAGTTGATGTAGTTAGTCAGCTCCTCACAGACTCTTGTTTCGACATCTTTTGAATGTGGATATATGGTGGTTTTTTTAAATATATATATATTTTTTTACGCTTAAGGACATTTTAAGATTAGATTGTTTTAGACATGTGGCCTATAGACACATGGTGAGCCAATGCAATCAGTGGGGTTCAAGGCTGTTATCATTGTGGACTGTCCAATAGTACGTAACACTGTTCATGAACAAAGATCATGCTACTAGAACTAATTCAGAAATTGTGAGCACAGTTTTCTGTGTTATGTCAAATAACTTAATATTTATAACAAATAAACAAAATGTGCTCTTTTCAGTAATCATCAAGGGAGTACTTCCAGTGCCATCTGGCATGTGCCAAGAGACTTTAAATGGTTAAAAATAGCCATGACTCTTTAACATTGTCTTCAGACCATTTCTGTATTTGATCCCCTTTTCCTCTCCGGCTCCTGCTCTCTGTCTTTTCCTCTGTTTGTTAATCAATAAAACACAGAAAGAAACATTGGAGAGAGTTATGTATTCTGGGTTCTCTACAGATGCTGGTCTGAGTACTTTAGTACATGATCAAATAATTTAGAAACCAGTGTGCCACTCTCTGAAATGACTGGATTCGTTTTCCACAGCATGTTCAAATGGTACATGCCGGGACAAAAGCCAACTGAAAATGTTCATAACACAAAATCAAATGCCTTATTTATTCATTTGAACAAATATTGTTTCAGTGAAATTTGAGGAATACTAATAATAATAATAATGATGATAAACAGTCTAGCCCTGTGCCCCTGGTGAATGAGCATCCAAAATTGATGGAAGTCAATGAAAATTGTCCCCAAAATATGTCGTCCTTACAGGCAAACTAACATAAAGAAGCTCTTCACCTGGTGGCGAGCTTAAAAAGAGGCTTAGGTGGTTCTGTCATATCACTCTCTCTCTTTCTCCCATTTGTCTTGTCTCGCTCCACCGTATACCATCTAATACAGCAGAAATTCCATCAGAAACCTCCAAATTAAAATTAGAAGGTTATTAGCCTCCTCTCTACTGTTCTCCAGTTTCTGAGTGTATTGATCATCAGTTCCTAGAAGATGAAAGAGATAATAGTTGAGGCAAGAGGAGCTGCAGTCTCCATACTAATGAGCTGTTGCAGTTTGGCTCCACCAGACAATCTGGCCCCATTAAAACTTGCCATTAAAATCTGATGCATCTAGCTTGAGACTGTGTTCCCAGCCACATTCAAGTACAAATATATTATAAGGATTGGAATTCAAATTTGCCAAGCCACCAATAAATATTAGCTAGGAAAATGTCCAGTTTTTTTACCCTTCATGTATGGATTTATACTTCCTTTCACCAAATGTTTGTCAGTGTTAAATTTACACACAATCTAGATACAATTTATTTGCATTGACATTTTAATACCTGTGGTGAATGGCACATGGACAGACACAGGCAGATGCAATCTTTAAGCTAAAGGTTGAGAATCCCATTTTTGTTGAAATAGCACTTTCATCCATTTCATCCACCTCTCCAGTGCAGAAAGGCAGCCTTTCTGTGTTAGTTATCACAGCCCGACTGTCTGCCAGCCTACCTGTCTGTCCATCATAGCTACGTACCTGTCTGCCTGTCTGTCTGTCTGACATGTCAACCTACCAGTCTGTCTTATTTATCACAGCCAGGGAGCAGAACTTGTTGTATCCTGTTTGCCTACCTGTTTGTACCTTGCTGTCTGCCTTCCTGTCCACTTTTCTGTCTGTTTTATTGATTACAGCGAACCAGCAGGAATGTCTGTCTGTCTGTCTGTCTATGTAAGGTTGTATGTCCACCAGGGACCTGTATTGACATCACTGGCTGCTTATCCCATTGATTTTAATGGACGGATGTGCTGCTGCACATTCCCAAAAGCACTGACAGCTGAATATGTGTTGGCCAATATTGTAACTTTTCTCCTCTTCAGTCTAGTATGTTAATGGTCCCATAGCAACAACAGGAGGTTAGTGCTTCCCTCAAGCATTTGTTGAGCGCTGCTCACGAAAAAGAAAAGAGGCACTTAGTGGACTCAGGTTTTTATTGATCAAAGCAGGGAAGTCTGTGTTGACTGTGTCTGTATGTCTCTGTGGGAGGGATGTATCAGCTATCAGTCTGCTCTGTCAGCACAAGGCAGATAAAGGGAAAGAAGAGAGTGGTGAAAGAATAGTGATGAAAACAGACAGCAAGAAAAAGAGATAAAAGAGGATACAAAGGAAAGATAGAGGATGAAAGCGAAAGACGAGGAGATGAGACTGACTGGTGGCTATATTCATTAGCCTATTGTCTGATTAACAAACAATACTGCACAAGTCCAGTGTTGTTCTTCCCAGCTCATTACAGGAAAATAAAGGGACTGTAAAACTTTAAATTCATGTCATGTATTCATAACATTCTGGGTGCAAATCCAACTCACGTCCTTGTCACTGAACTGTATGTGAGCTGATGAAGCTGGGATGCCATTAAAAAACGATCTTTCAGTCCTTTCATAGAATATTTGACTTCATTGAGATGGCTAAGATATTCTACTTAAGAAATAATGAATGCAATAAGAGAGTAGGTATGTCACGACTACAGATAGGCTGTTGGTCATTTTGGCTCTGGCACCCAGGCTTGCTGCATCAGTTCAAGAAACCCATCTCATTTAGGTGCTTATATCATGATACATGGATTAATTGCATTGTTATTACGCTCTGTTTGTTTTGGGTCAGCATTACGGCTAAATTATAATTTCCTCCATCTTGAAATGTTTCTTAGCAGAAGGGCCAGTTTTCAAGCACTGGGAAAGAAGTCAGGTACCGCAGCTGAATCAATATATAGCAGGGATCCTTACACTTTTCCAACCTGGAGCCCATATTGACTAAGTCCAGTGCAGCCCTAGTAACCAAGCTTATTAAAACCTGCCGGTACTCTTGACCCACTGGAAGTAGGTCTGTGAGACATTTTAGGTTCTGAACCTAAGACAGTTTAAGACTGATATAAGAGAAGCTCAGTGTGTAGGCCTGTAATGCATTTTATGTTCTCATCACTCCTTGCTCCTTCTCTTCTCAGACAATAAAGTTGAAAGCTGAGGCTCGGTTGGACCTTCTACGACAAGTGGGGGTTGCTGTGGATACCTGGCTGAAGAGTGCCATGAACCAGGTGTGTTTTGTCTGCGTGTTCGATAGTTATTGCGACTGTATGTATGTGTAAGCCTCTCACTCTCTCTCTACATGGCTTGTTTTTACCTGCATGTGTCCATACGTGCAAGCAAGTGTAAAGCGGTTTATGTGTGCACACATATTTGTGAATGCATGTGTCTGTGTGCATGTGTGTTTGTACATTTGTCTCTGGGAGTGTGTGCGCATGTGCCTCCTTCCACGCATTAGTGCCAGTTTGTATACTGTGCAGAGTGTGTGTGCGTGTGCTTGTTTGCAATGTGTGTAAACCCCCCCACTTTCTCTGTGCGTACTCCAGGTGATGGAGGAGCTGGAGAATGAACGCTGGGCCAACTACACCTCCCACGATCCCTCACTCTCGGTGAGACACCTCCCTTCACTATACCTAGGTTGCTGCTTTCTTGCCAAGCTGTAACTGCAGCATTGTAACAACAGCAAACTACATATAACATTTCAAAACACAGAAATAATTGCTTCAGAACAAAACTTTAAACATAAACCTTAACCTTAAATACTTACCACTTATGCTAAATACATCAATTGTTTTTGTCATCATTGATTTTAAATGTTGCAGCAGTTTTTGACTTTGCGGCTTGGACAGAAAGGGCAAACCTTACACCTAGAGGTCAGAGGTAGGAGAGGGCATTTTCATCACAGGACGTCAATAGTGCCCAAGCCTGCGGTTGCATTGCATGCAGGGTGGCCCACTTAAAATGGAACAACCCATTACCAGACCACTGAAACACATCTGAGTCATGTAGCCGCTTTCCTCTCCTTGATGTCACTTTCTTCTCGACAATTTTCCTCTTTGCACTATAAGAGCACTGCATTCAATTCATTGGGTTAAAAAACGTCAATTAAAACTTCAAGGCACCGACTTTTAATCATAGAGCTTTCATTCTTAATGACTTCATTATAGCATGTTAAAACCTGCAAATCACTTCCTGAATGATTTGAATTGCAAGCTCCCCAGCCCTGCTACCTAATCATCTGTCACACCGGTTACAACCACATACTCTGGAATACTGATGTAGCCTTTGTGCAAGTTGCACTTTTTACTTCATTTGTTTAATGGCATTTCTGAAGCCTGAGATGCGTACTTGAGGCATGGATATTTGTGTGTGTGCGTGTGTGTGTCTGTGCATATGTGTGCATGTGTGTGTGAGTCTCCACATCACTATTGGTAATGTGGGGAGGTGTGTGTGTGTGTGTGTGTGTGTGTGTGTGTGTGTGTGTGTGTGTGCCTGTGCCTATGGGTGTGCAATTTCACACGTGACTGTGTGGGGAGGCGTGTGTGTGTGTGTCAACAGGACTAAACATAGACAGTCTGCTCCATCGGAAGCATTTGACATT
>OMOT01060184.1:0-10136 GCA_900312575.1 Acanthochaenus luetkenii | reverse complement strand
AAACACTACTCGACAGTGAAGTCATTGACTTATAGAAGTATTTTCACCTAATGAAGTCAGGACTCCGTAGTCGAGCGGTATCGTGTTGGTCTTACAATCTTTAGGAGTTTTGAAGCGTGGCTTCGAATCCAAGTCTTTACTTTATAAGACTTTACGTTTTTTCTTATCTTTACGTACCTTTAATACGTACCTTACGTGTGTGTGTGTGAAGAATGCTGATGAGATATGAAATAACCAGTAGCCAATTGAATAAGCTACACTTTTGGGTTTATATATTTGTAAATCTGACTCTAAAGGAGTCAGTGCCTCACCAACCATGAACCTCACCGCACGTCACTGTGCCACTCGCTGCATGTCCTTTTATGTATCGTAGCGCTGCCGAGGCTTCCAAACAATATTCCCTTCCTCTCCTCCACCTCGCCTATAAGCACCTCGATTTCGCTCTCAGAAAAATTGTATTTCTTGCTTTTCTTTTCCATTGATGCCATGATTCACCCTTCACATAGCATTGATCAGCATGGCTAATTTATATTCGTGTGGCGCTTTGCATTGACCATATATATATATGGTTGAATTTGGGCGTGTAGAGGGCGTGTAGAGGGCGGGATATGTGCGCGTGCACGTGCGAACTTTTCTAGGTGGACTGCGACTTATCAAGGCAGGATTTCCTACAGGTGTGCGTACGCACGGTTTGATAGGTCTGATAATTGGTTGGCGTACGCCATTTTCGCCTTTTGTGCGTACGTACTCTTTTAGTAAGAATCCTACGCACTGTTTGATAAGTGAGGCCCCAGGAAAGTAGAGAAGGAGATACGGATGACCTATCAAGATTTGATCACAGGCCAGTGGGACTCATGTGGATCCAGAGGCAGGGGATTTAACCATTTAACTCTCTGCAGGCACAGGACGTTAATATTTACACTGCCCCATGCCACTGAGTAGAGGTTTCCTCCGCTCGCCATCATCCATTGTCCATTCATTCCTAACGTTCTTCTTCCAGCACATTGTTACCTGCCATGGCAGTACGCTGCTCCCTCAGTTCCTGGCCATGTACAGAGTCACTGTGGAGAGTGAGGACACCTATCTCTTAGTTATGCGGAACATGTTCAGCCACAGACTGCATGTACACAGGAAGTATGACCTCAAGGTACATATTGTAGGAGTCGTTTAGTTAGACGAGTATTCAGATTGTGTTTTCTTTCAGTCTAATCAATACATAACTCTGATTGTTAAAGGGACAGTCTTGCGGGTCGTGTTGAAGCGTCCTCCATTTCAGTTTCGCCTCCATCTTGCTGACTGCTACGTTCTGAGCTCAGCGGGGCTCACTGGAAGTGTGATGGCCCAAGCTAGAGTTTGCTGGCCTTGCACTCTCCAGTGCTCAAGCAATGCAAAAGAGAAGACCATTCGGAACATCATTTCTTAGACGAGGCCACAGCTGAAATCGAGAACATTCTTCAACTCCACTCTGCGTATCGTAGAATTTTTGTAGCGCTACATTTTGTGCCACAAACTTACTACAATTTACTCACCGTACTGAATTTCTTATGCCTTCATAATAAATAGCAGATGTTGCTAGCAAATTGGATTACCAAGCTTAATCAAAGGATAATTCCAGCCATGGTGAATGTTAATTCCCTCTCTCCCTTTTGAATTCCCTGTGTTTTGTGTGTGGTATCTTCTAGCTGTAACTTGTTTCTCTGATAATAGCATGTAAAAATCCACAGGAATGTATTTACTGGAAAATGGGCTTATCGTTCACTGTGACCGGAATTATCCTTTACGTTATCACTGACTTTAATGCTTATGACTTGAAGTAATGCCTACGTGACCCAGAACCACCAAGTACACTGTTCCACAGCCAACCGCACACCAGCTATGGGGACACCATATGTGTGCATATGGTTACTAATTAGGCTCAAGTTAAACAGGAGCTTATCAATGGAATACTGTGGGATCTCTTCTTCCCTCAGGGGTCCCTGGTGTCTCGTGAAGCAAGTTTCAAAGAGAAGGTGAGATAAGACTAAGGTCAAAGTTGTATGATTTGCTGTTTCTAATTTCTGCCTTCTGCATGCCATACTTTTATCTTTGTAAAAGGGATATTATCCAGTCAGTTTGCCAAACCATTTTCTGGTTACTTTTATCTATTGCCCCTGAAATGGAACACTGAGACTTTTGTTGCTTCTCTGAAAAGTGTTTTATGTTTTTGTGTGTTTGAGAAATGCTTTGTCTTATCTATGATTGTCACTTATGAACTCAAACTCTGTATGGCCTATTACAGTGAGATTGTTATATTGTACGTTATTACTCTTTGAGCCACTTGACTAGTAAGTGTTTTTAAACCCTCAATGACCATGGCAGTTAATAAAATACCATCTGACAGCAGCCTGCTTGTTGATGCAGATTTATGCTAATTTGATATACCAGAACACTTTAAAGGAGTAGTGAACAAGCATCTCTGACTCGAAAACACTCAAGATTTTAACAAGATTATGAATTAGGTTCAGTAAGGGCTACAGAATATCAGCTTACCTGCTTACCTCAAATTATATTATGATCTATTCAGATATCGCTTAGCACCATGTGAAGGATGTGACAATGGTGTGAAGCAGGCTGCAGCTCTATGGCCTGTAAGAAAAAGAAGTGTTTCTGCCGCATGAGCCACCTTAAAGGAGAGGGTCAATATTATTCTTTTTTATGCTGCTTAAATGGGTTTCTGGTCTACGAGTAGTCTAACACCAGATTAAATTAGAGTGCTTTTGATTTTCTGGTATTTATTGGGACAGTGAGCTCTATCGCAAACTTTATTCAAATGAATCTAAGCAGGGGAAATGGGGTGAAGAACCAAACTGCGGGGTGAGAGGGTGTGCAGAAACCGTTGCTGTTGGGTGCTGGGATCACGGCAGCCTCCTCTCAGGGCCCCAGTCAGTATCTGTGTCAAAACTGAGGAGAATAGCGCTGAAGAACAGCGTCATGCTACATGGCATGACGCTGCGTCACCAGACTGTTGCCTCCTGGCTCCTTTTGAGGCCGGTGGAACGAGCCCTGAATTGTCTGCAGCGGTGGCGCCGCAGTCTGGCTGAAGAGGTGTGGAGGATGAGGAGTCCCTGCCCCGGCTCCATGTGCTATTTGTTTATGTGTCGATTGCCGCTGTCCGTGGTGCTGATGCGTAGCCTTTCACAGACGTTGTCGGGGCTTCCCGCCACAACATCTGCACATTGTGACAAGTGTGATTAAAAGATTAGGTTTTCAAATTGAAATCAGGAAATTGGTTCTTGGTGTGGGTCCTCAGAGCAGCAATCATATATTCAAATCAATTAAATAACCGTGGAGCTTTTGAAACGTTTCTGAGCTTTCTGACTATGTTGATTTGAAAGAAATATTTGGGCAATGTTTTGATGAGAAAACTACTAAATGGTTATTGTGGCGTTTCTGTGTTTTCTTGCTGAATGTGACTTGGTTGATCTTCCTTTTCCAGGTGAAAGAGTTGCCCACTTATAAAGACGTAGACTTCAGGAATAACATGCAAAAGGTTTATGTGACCGACGAAGACAAGGAGAAGGTCATGGATAAGCTGAATAGAGATGTAGAGGTAAGAGTGTTGAAAAAGTGTGCGTCTTGTACGTGTAGTCATTGTTTGCTTGACTGTTGTGCGTGCATGTTTTGTCTCTATTTTCAGTTTCTGGTGCGCATGAGGATCATGGACTACAGCCTGCTGCTGGGTATTCATGACGCTGAGCGGGCTGAGAGGGAGGAGGAGGAGATGGACTCCACCTATGAGGAGGAAGAGGAGGATGATGAAAATGGCCTGGCTCCTGCCCCTTCTCCCGCCTCCACCTCACCCGAGGGTATCGCTGGCTACATGAACTCCTTCAAGCCCATGGGCCCCGGGGAGTTTGACCCTTATGTGGACGTGTACGCCATTCAGAGCACCGTAGGTCAGTCCTGACAAGTGAGAATTTCTCAGAGAATTGAAATAGGTTAGGAGCCACATGCTCTAGGTGTCCCACTGTACTACTCTTACGCTATACCACAACTCAAGCTAGGGGCCGGAGCAGACTAGATGATCTGCCAAAGACTCACCCACTGCTACTCTGAATGCTGTGATGTAGGTGCGCCCCAGAGGGAGGTATATTTTATGGGTCTCATTGATGTGCTGACGCAATACGACGCCAAGAAGAAAGCTGCTCATGCTGCAAAGGCTGTCAAGCACGGGGTGAGTGATCAGTGTCTTTTAAAGGGATAGGGGTTTAGTTGAAAGGCTTGCTCTGATTTTCGATTGTGTCGTTTCTAATCCACTGTGTCTGTATGTTTCTCAGGCAGGAGCAGAAATCTCAACGGCTCACCCAGAGCAGTATGCTAAACGTTTCAGAGAGTTCATTACTAAGATCTTCGCCTAGTTCAACGATTCACAGTCTGGGCTACCATAGTCCCTCAATACAAGGGGGGTTTCGCCATGCAACTGTATGCCGTTTCAAATCAACATCAAGAAACATGGAAAATTCACAGTTCGTTTAATTCCTAAATGATTTCTTTGCTTTTTCAATATTCCCCCTCCATATTGTACCACACTGCAAGACAGAGTGGGCATTTATTTTGAGCGGAGGATTAGAATTTGCGCACAGATTGAATTGCGGTAGGAAGTTGGACGAAGACTACTTGGGCAACACATGGATGTTAATGGCCTTCTTTAGTTTTTACTTAAAGCTGCACGTGGCAACTTCACACTTTGACGGCTGCAAGTGGCAGCGAGAGATAACTGTTTGAAAGACTTTATTACCCAGAAATCATGTAATGTGATGTCAGTAAACTTCACACTCCTCGGACATAAATGTATTATTCTTGGTGGCCAGTGGAGATGCTGAAAAAACAACATTCCTAACAGGTTCAGCCATTGTTGCTTGCTGCCGTTTAGGAGAACATTTTCTATTTTCCTCTTAAGTCTTGATTCGTTACTTCCTGTACGCTGAGAAGATGTCCCACCAGTGACCATACTTGACATGTGAAATTAATTTGGGTAAATAGGGCAAATCTACAGGGTCTTAATCAGGGGCAATGGAACACTCTTCTCTGTTTCAGCCCCAATTTGTGATTTAGGCTGATACGACAGGTGTATTTTTACATAAAGATCTTGCCTAGTGTAGCATAAAAAAAAAAGGCAGATAGAGGTCCAATTGTTATTGTTGTTAGGCTCCTTTGTGGCACACATTTTAAAATGAAAATTGGATGGTTTAGGCAATGTAAAAAAAGAAATATACTATGTCATTATGTTAATTGTATGTGTAAGTGTATTTTGAACATATCTACCAAACGTTACGCTAATCAGACCCAAAGGTGTCCAAATGAATCCGCTTTGAGTGTTTCACAGCAACTTTAGCACAAACTTGGAAACACGCGTCAGAATCGCTTTGGATGGATGTCCTTATTAAGATACCAAAACCTCATATTTTAATAATTTCCATATAGCTCTCGAACCCTGACAGCTATCAATCTCAAACATTCCCATATTGGCTTGAACCCTCAAATTGACACTTGCAGTAACTGCTTACCATATCTCTTTGTTTGTGTGTTTGCCCGGCCACCGAGATACCTTTGCAGCTGTTCAAAATGGAGCCATGAAACAAAAAGATCGCCTGGTTTGAAACATGAACCCTCTGCTCACCCGCTTAATGCGCCGCAACTATACTGTTTAACAGATGCTCCCGTCTGCTGTAGCCTTCCACCCTCCCCAGGTGTTAATATGAACCCCTTTTGTTAACTGGGGTGTACGAGCCTTTTTAAAGGGTTAAGATACATTGCATCTGGTCACCACGTCACGAGAAATCAACCAGATCTGGATATACCTCATACACATAATTCATATCGAAATATGGTTCCCTCTCCACCCCAACATAGATACACATGCACACACACACACACACAATAAAACATCACAGCTTGGACAGTAGCCTAATTGTATTGATAACCAATGCTCTATGAATCGTTGCATGGGTAAAAAAATACAAATGGAAAGAGATGCTTACATCACATACATGTACAATCAGTGGAGTTTTCAGGTTAAAATTATACAAAATACATACTGCAGTGGGTTTGTTTTTTATGACAGGTTTTCAAGTGTCAATTTGTGCAACAATCCTATTTTATGTTGATTTGTAGCCACTTACAAGTATGGTCATCAGAGGGCCGTTGCCAAGTTTCAAGACTAACAACATCGCCGTGGCAGTGCACCAAACAGAGGTTGAACCACAGCTGTATCGTCTGGGTTTTAGCTAACACATCAGTACTGTTTTTGGAATACATTCAGTCAAAATCAAGGCATTTCGTCTGTTACATGGCTGGCATGTCTAGTAGTTTACTAGCCAAGACAAAGGGCTGCTGCTGGAGTCATTACCTTTCCAAGTGTTGACGCACTTGTGTTTGAGTTCAGCATCAGCACGTCCTGTACAGTGTTTATGTCACGCACAGCTCTTCAAACATAAATAACAAATCTCTTTTTAAAGAAGAATAATCAACTGCCTATCAAAGGAAAACCTAACCAAGAAGTTGTAGATCTCTGAACAGCTAAGAGTAATAACCCTTTGAGTATTATACACAGAATCAACTGTACAAATCATACAACAATTTAAAAAATGAAGCACTTTTCCTTCCCCTCCAAGTCATTGTAGTCGGGGGTTTTTTTGTTATCATTATTTAAGCACAAGTCAGTGGCTGAATGACTGGTTGTGTTTATCATAATACAGTCTACGCATTTTGAATTTGTAGCTCATATTCTTTGTCAATAAAGGTGATCAACTTTGATTTCTTTAACACTGGGATTTCAAGTGGATAGAGACTTGAAGATAGAAACAACCATCTCTCAAACAGTAAAATTATTGCAGCTCTTTGTTTCTAGTCTCTATGCTCATATGTGTGATGAAACATGAATCATATCAGTTGGTGTGCAGCACAATAAGTTCCTACCAAATCTGGCTGTTGGGGCATCTGGATTCAACAGTTTGTCCCGGCACCTGTTCCCCACCAGTCGCCCTGGTGGGGGATTCCTCTTTGACTCGGCCCACCCAAGGTTTCTTCCATTTTTTCCACCTAATAAGGTTTTCTTGGAAGTTTTTCCTTGCAGCCTCGAGGGTCTGAGGCTGGTGGTGCCGGGTAGGTTAGACCTTGTAGAATAGGTAGGCTTGCGATAGATTGTGTGCCCTGTGCTTTGTTCTGTCTCCCTATTGTTTGTCTTGTACTATATTGTAATTCCATTGATTGTTGCTCAGTTAGATCTAGTTTGGCTCATTTTCTGTAAAGTCCTTTGAGACATGCTTGTGATAAAGGGCTGTATAAATAAATGAACTTGAACTTGGATGTCAGTTTCTTTGTCTGTCTTACTGTCTCTAAGTGTAGAACAGGGACGGTGGTGATTACACAGTATTGTCAGGAACATTTCCCTCATAGTTATGGTTAATCCATTCTAGCAAACTGAGTATGTCTGTCACTACCAGTGGGGACTGGTAGTCTCATCCCTGTCACACACACTTGAAACTCAATATCTTCAGGAGTGAGAGGTTTGGCAGCTTGTTCATCAGTCCTGTCGACCTGTGACTGTCCAAGCGTGAGTGTATGGTTACAGTAGACACTATGAGGGCAAAGCGACCTCTTCAATACTGGTGGAGAGACACACACACACACACACACTACACCACATTTTGATTATGACACTACTCTTCTGGAGCTGCTGTGACTCTGGCTGGTGGCGCTGCTCTTGTGCGAGATCCTGAGTGCCGTGGCAACCGATAGGCTCGGCGTCATGGCAACAGAGAAGCTGGGTGTCACAGCTACTGCGAGGCTGGCTGTTGTGGCGACGGAGGGGCCTGGTTCGTTCGGGCATCCGTACTGGAGCAAGATGTCAACACACTCCTGACTGCCAGCATTGCGTGCCAGTGCCAGGGCTGTCTGCCCCTGTGCGTCACGATACCTTACATCACAACCATACTGCATTCAGCGGGAAAAGGGAGAAAAAAGAAAAGGAGAGATCTAATTAGAATTGATTTTACATTATGTAATTATCCTCCATCCCACATGTTAAATCAGATTTACCATATATGGGATAAATGAGAACTTTGATCAATTTGATCTGTCCATTGGAGAACAAAGCAATCTCACGGTTCCTGTGCTTTGTCTTTCTGTGGTGGTTGTAGCATTTTGTTTACATTTTGATACGAATGGGACCCTAAATAGGGACGTTTTATTGACCTCCTACATCACAATCGAACAAACGATAGAGACATACCCAAACTAGCAGCTGTGTCATGACCACATCAGCCTGCTGACAAGCAGCGTGCAGGGCAGAGCTGGGTAGTCGGGGTGCCAGGGGCGACTTGGGGGTGAGGGCCAGGCTGACCGGGGTGTTAATGTCCTCCTTGGTGCAGTGTGCCAAGAGGAGGAGCAGTTTGGGGAGGTTGTGCTCCATCACTGCCAACAGAAGACGACCAGATAGTGTGAAGTCTGACCCCTCGCTAGGGGTGGGAGGAGGCAACGGCGCCACAAACAGCCTCTGCTCATATTTGGCCCTGATCCATGACTCCCGCTCCTCCCTGGACCAGCAAAGAAGAGCCAGGGAAACAATGGAAATAGTATGAGTGAATATAACGAGGCGAATGATCAGTGTACCATTTCCAACAATATCTTTCTACTAGACTGCAGTCTCAGACACATAGGGACTAGATATGTAGCCAATGCCCACATAACACATTTCCCTATGTCATGTCTTGCGTTATTGTCCTTCTTGTTCTCCCTGCCCTCACCGTGTAGCATCAGGTGTTGGTTTATGGTGACCCAGTGTGCGCCCCTCCCAGATACTGTTGGCCATGTGGTTGCCAATTGCACTGAGAACCAACATGAGCTCTTGTGGCAGATCATCAAGGTCCAGGGAGCGAACACGTGACAGGTGGGTCCCCAGGTTTCTGTGGATCCCAGAACACTCGATGCATATGAGAGCGCCCAGGTTCAGACTGGCCCAGGTTGGATCTTAGAGAGGGAGGACCACACAGATCCAGGATTAGGCAGTCAGTTCTATCTAAAATGGTCTATGTGTATATAGTTGACAGATTTGATTTGTTTTCATAAGCAGTCCTTGGTGCAAAGCATCCAAATGTGAACATATACTTGTCAGTTGAAAACAGCTCATTATAATGGTATATTGATAAGCATATTGAAAATAATGTAAAACCTAAGAAGCTATCTTTCGCTCATTACATAAAAAAAAGAATCTGTGTTTAACAGGATTATTTATGGTCTGCAGCCTAGTGTTAAACCCCACATGTCAGAATGTTTGTGTGCCCCTTTCTGATTGTTTCATTGACCTTGCAGTGAAGATGTGAGAATGACAAAACAATGTTTTGGCAGATATTTTTCTTTGCTAAAGTACAAATATCTGAGTCGTGCCAGATGAATACTCAATGATTCAGTCAAGCCTGTTATGAGTCTGATCACTGTTCTAAATGAACGTCAGCGAGTTTTTTCAACTTGCCTTCAAAATGGCCACATAAACAATTAAACCGGATGAAAACAATAGACACTACTCATTCCTGTTGGTGAAATATATGCATGTATGGGCGGCACGGTGGCGCAGTGGTTAGCACTGTCGCCTCACAGCAAGAAGGTCCTGGGTTCAAATCTCGCTTGGCCCTATCTGTGTGGAGTTTGCATGTTCTCCCCGTGTTCGCGTGGGTTTCCTCCGGGTGCTCCGGTTTCCTCCCACAGTCCAAAGACATGCAGGTCAGGTGAATTGGAGACTCTAAATTGTCCTTAGGTGTGAACGTGATTATGACTGTTTGTCTGTCTATGGGACGGCAGTAGCTCAGGAGGTAGAGTTCCCGCCCAGCAACCGCAGGGTTGAAGGTTCGAGTTCAGCTCCTCCCGGGGAAAACAACAAACTGTCGTAGGGTCCTTGAGCAAGACACCTAACCCCAAATTGCTCCCGTTGAGCAGGTTGGCGCCTTGCATGGTTGCCTCTGCAAACGGTATGATGATGTGTGGGTCGCTTTGGATAAAAGCATCTGCTAAATGCCATAATGTAATGTAATGTAATGATGATATGTACTGTAAGTCGCTTTGGATAAAAGCGTCTGCTAAATGCCGTAATGTAATGTAAT
>OMOT01060181.1:0-17060 GCA_900312575.1 Acanthochaenus luetkenii | reverse complement strand
TTCCTCAACATCCATCGCTCCTCAACATCCACCGCTCCTCAACATCCACCTCTCCTCAACATCCACCTCTCCTCAACATCCATCGCTCCTCAACATCCATCGCTCCTCAACATCCATCGCTCCTCAACATCCACCTCTCCTCAACATCCATCGCTCCTCAACATTCATCGCTCCTCAACATCCATCGCTCCTCAACATCCATCGCTCCTCAACATCCATCGCTCCTCAACATCCATCGCTCCTCAACATCCATCGCTCCTCAACATCCATCGCTCCTCAACATCCACCTCTCCTCAACATCCACCGTCTCCTCAACATCCATCGCTCCTCAACATCCATCGCTCCTCAACATCCATCGCTCCTCAACATCCATCGCTCCTCAACATCCATCGCTCCTCAACATTCATCGCTCCTCAACATCCACCGCTCCTCAACATCCATCGCTCCTCAACATCCACCGCTCCTCAACATCCACCTTTTTTTTTTAAATAAACATTTTTTTTGTAATTCGTTTTGTTGTCTGTGTTGTTTGTATGTTCTCTTTTATTTTGTACGCCCTCTCAGGTGTCTTATTAGTTTGATTTGTAATTAGTTATTTCTCATCATATTTCTGATTATTGAGTAATATTTATGTTGGTTGGTTTATTATCTATTGTGTGTTTTTACTTGAGATTGCTTTTGTATGTGTTTTTATGTGGACCCCAGGAAGACTAGCTGGTCGATATGGCACCAGATAATGGGGATCAAAGAGCAATTAGGACCCCAAGCCTGAAAAAAGGATATGAAGATAGTACAAATGCAAATGTTTCAGTTTATCATCTCTGCTCTTTTGATGTTTCTTGTCACAAGAATGGAAGAAGCCTCGAGGCTACAAATATTCATATTTCACAAGACAAAAAAAGTAATAATAAAAATAAAACAAGACATTAATCATAAAGATTATAAACATTACTACATTTGTATGTTAGAAATATATTTTTTCACTATTCCATATAGCATCGGATGACCCTTCATCATGTGACCTACTGTCCTGACAGGCAGGTGGAGAACTAGCAGCCTACAGGACAAAACCACAGAACAGTTCAAACACTAAAATATAGATGATTCAGTGTGTAAATAGTTTTCTCTCTGTCACCCAAGGGTCTTAAGTCACCAACTCTCCCTAGAACATTTTCATTTTGTGTTCGGAGTTATTTAGAAAGAGAAGGTGTCATGTCAGACTGTCAGACCTACCTTCTGTCAGCACATCAGAAAGCTGCTGAAAGGCTTTTCCTAATCCTGATGTTTGACAGGAATGTACGGCAGCCCTCGGGGGTTAAACACAGTCCTGTTGGTGGTGTTGGATGCAGGCAGGTAGGCAGACCTGGGGGGGATCCAGTTTAGCCAAACACCCATATATGCATGCATTAAATTACAATGTCAACATTTGATTCATGATTCACGGGTGGTAGCTCCAATATCAGGAGGGCTGAGTGGCCATGTTGAGTCCAGACCCAGCAGCCTCAGAGCCCAAACCAGCAGGAAACAGTTCAGTTCAGTTTAGTTGACATCTTTTTAAAATAACAAACTATAATTTGCTTTAGTTGTATAAATCAAGGATAACACATGAAGTCCACAGACTCATTTCTGTTGTGATCTTTGTTGAGGAACAGGCAACATGATGTGATGTCAGCAGCACTGCAGTGACATCACACACAGTGAGATCACTTGATTGGCTCAACTTCAGTTGTTTCCCATAAAGTCACAGTCTTTCTGGATAATTCGTCATCCTTACTTTAATTTATAATATTTGTTTATTACTTTGAATAATTAGGATCCACATTCGCTGCTGCTCACAACATTACATCACATTATATGGTGAGCAAATTTCAATTATAATATTAGGTGTCAAGCTAGACCCGTCACTCTCCTTCCATGCACACGTCAAATCCATCTGTCAAACCTCGTTCTTCCACCTGAGGAACATCTCCAGACTACGACCCTCCCTGTGCAATAGTGATGCTTTTTGTCTGCCGACCCTTAACAGTTGTCTTACCTGAACATTTTATCCTTGCTAATTATATTGTTGTGTAGTTTGATTTGATGGGATTGTTTTGTTAAGCACCTTGAGATTTTCTTGTATTTTAAAGTGTGCTCTATAAATACAATGTATTATTATTATTATATGTCCTGTTCAGTGTCCATCGACTACAGGCAGACGGTAAGAACTGAGAACAATCAACACATTAACAACTAAACCAACATGAAGAACGTACAACAGACTTACTAATAACTCAACTTCAATCACTCAGTCTGTGTCCGTAGATGTTTTCTTTTCCTTCCTGTTTAAAGTGCCATGTTTTCTCCGCTCGTATGTCTAACACCGCTGTAGACGTCTTTCTTCTTCTTTTAAAACAAGATGGTGTGTGTCTGATTTGTCTATTTGTTTTGATGTGAACTTCTCTGTTCGTGTCTCGTGATCGACTCACGCAACACTTCGTCTAAACCCTGAAGAAAGACGGCTCTTCTGAGGGAAAACAGCTTTTTATTTGGCAATGGAATGGAAGTGTCATATGTAAACACTAGTGAGTTTGTGGAGAGCTGTGAATCACCAGCAGGCAGTGTCTGGCCAGCCATAAGGGATTAGCCAGTTAACACTTCCCCATTGCCGACACAATTGCGTGCCATCAATGCGTAGAAGTCTTTCAGACTGTTGCCAAGAGACGGAGACTGTTCCCATGAAAATGTCCGTTTGTGGCCACTTCTCCCCGGTGACACACAACTACAACAAATCACATTGTTTGGGGGGAAAACTCTCGCCTGCCATTATTGACATTCCTTTTTGAGCAAGGGGGCGGGCTCAAAGTGAGCAGGGTGTTTCTGTCTGCAGCCTGACTCTGGGTCAGTTTTAGGGAACAGCCTTCCCAGCAGCCTCTCTGTCATCGAAAGAGAAATCTCCTGGCTCAGTGTCATTGATCCCCATCTCCTTAGAGGAGGAGGAGGAGATGAGGAGGAGGTAGAGGAGGTGAGGAAGTGGAAGTGAGGAGGAGGCGATTAAGAGTAGGAGGAGGAGGGAGAAAGAGACTCCTGCTGATCCCAGTATGTGTTGGTGGGATTCAGCCCTGTGGAGTCATTAATGGGTAAAACCACACACACACACACACACACACAGTAAACACTCTTTCACACTGGACTTTACTGCACCGTCTTATTTGTCTCTTTTTTTTACGGGGGAGGAGTCAGAATAAACAGCACTTTTATTGTCTGCATCAAGTCTCAGCTCAACTCAACTCAGCTCAGCTCTGTTCTGCCTGTAGAGTTACTTCTCCATGAAGCCTACACAGTCTACACTAGTTTCATAGTTACAGCTAAAATTCAATAGTCGTCCAATGGTGGAGATCCAGATCATCACCAAATTGAATCAATTGTTCCTTGGCTCAAGGCCAATCTGTCCACCAAATGTCACGACGCTTTTTGAGATATCCTGCTGACAGACAGACTAAATAACAGGGGGGAAACAAAACACCCTTAGTGAGGTAAAAACATCCACAATAAAAATGGAAAGAGTCTCTCAAGAATTGATTAGTATTAGGTAAGTTGTTATTGTTCTTTGTTGTCAGTTAATACTGGCTATATTTCATGCTGTCCAAAGACAAAAACAAAGAAAAGCACTTGGCAATACTGTAATGGATCAACTAACAGGAACAACGGCATCTATAACATTTCTAGAAGGTTGTGTTGGTCAGATATCTTAAGTGTCCAAAACACTTTTCAACTGCTGTGCAATGGGATTAATCCAAGCCGACATCATTATGAATTGATAAATACGTTTCCATCACTATCAGCATAATGTTTTTATAGACAAAAACCTTTTCCACCTCAAGCGAGGGTAAACAAAAAACCATTTTGTGAATTTGAGGAAATGTTTACGAAAATTAGCGGTTTCCATTCAGCTTTTCATCATAATTTGGATTTAAAAAATGGTTGGATGGAGAACCAGCTATCATCAGCTTGTTCAGATCTGATTTCAAAGCTGACTCTGTCAATGCTGATGGAGGGGAAGCATAACTGTGCAGGAGGAGCGAGCGCCGACAGGAAGCAGAATATGATGGAACAACCAGATCATCCATCATCACTTTGGCTCCAGCTCTGTCAGTTGCAGCTCTGTCCAAAACATCAAGTTACCCAATCGTATCGCTCAACTCTGCTAACCTCTGTCCCCCCGTGGGCATCCATCTCGGTTCACTCATTACCGAGGTGGGCGTGGCATGTCTGTTTATTTCTCTGTCTGTCTAGTTTAGCGAAGCAGGGCTTGTAAAAAAGGCACATGACTCACAAGTAGCTCGTTTATTGGACAGAGTTTTGCTAACCTGTCATCCTGACATGTTAAATAAATCTGATTCCAGTCCCTGTAACTTTATCTAACATGATGGACTTGTCTGTCTCTTCTATTCTGGTGATACCAGTTAAGAACACATAAAGAAATATCTGAATATGAGCATCAGTCCAGACTACATTTTGTTCTGCTAGGCTTTCCAAGCATGAAGAACTGCGTCTGTCTCCTTCTACCCACAATCCTTTGTGTTTTGGGATGGTTTGCTGTAGTTGATTGGATTACATTCTCACTCCTAATGAACCGCACCACAGTTCTCTTGTTAGAGGACTGAGACACATTTTCTGGCGTCTCTGTTACGTTATTTGGTGCTACCAGAGTTTAAAGAAATATCATTGTCTTGATATTTTTCCTCTTTTCTTTTTGATGTTAAATGTTGCCTGCAGCTGTCTCACAGTTTGTATTTACTTTCTGTATTTCATTTTTCTCTCTGTTTCCCAGTGTTGTTAGCACTTGTGTAACTAAACTAAATGAAAAGATTTGGAGACTTCAAAGTGCCACAACACCTCCAGAACATGATCCAACAAGGCCTAATTGTTCTCGCTGTGAAGCAGCAGGATCCTGGAAGTATTCCAGTTTTAGGCTTTTTTTTTTTTACATCTGTGAGGTTCCTAAAGGTCACAGTAATCCTAGAAAGAGCTTCAGGTGAAACTAGCTGAGGTAAACGGGAGGTCAGTTCAATGAGCCTTCCTGATATTGAGGCGCAGCCCCTTTTGCACAATTCACATCTCAACGATCTCAAAGTGTTAAAGATACAAATCCTTCTGTAACTCGTCTGCTTCTCTTTATCTCCATCTCCTCCTTTGTGATCATTATGGATTTAATAAGGGAAATCAAAAAGGGATAATGGCTTCTACCTGGATTCACCTCATGAAAAGAGGAAGTGTCCCTAATACATTCAGTGTATCTCTTTTCTTACATATTACATATTAAAACATTTTAAATGAAAATCATATAATACAATTTTATAATTTAGCTATAGAATACCATAACCTGGTGTTACAGTAGTCCTGTTTTCCATTAGCCCTTACTTAGCTTGAAACCAGCTGTGATAAAAAAATCAAGTTTAGGATTAGCGCCTTTGTGTTAATGGAGCTAGGTACTACCTATTTGACACCTAGTTGTTTGGATGTTAAAGAGTTTAACTCCTGTTTGGAGAATGTGTTAACGCATTCTATGGGTTTTATAGCCTCTCGGTTTGCCCTGTAGCTGTGGAGTGACAGCTTAATTTATCACCCGTTGTGGAATCTTATCTCCACCATACAACCATAAACTAACACTTGCAATGGCACTTCAAAGGTACTTAAAGATCCAGAGGTGCAAAAAAGTATCACAGTGCTTTGAGGAAGATTTGCAGATTGACGAGATGTCGTAGATTAGGGCTTGTTAAATAAATAAAAAAAATAGGGACTGAAGATTGTACCTTGTGGCACACCAGCTGGGTAAGGCCATTTTACCCCAGGGAGCTCTGGGGGAGTTTTGACAGGAAAAACCTCTTCCCGATCTGGATAATGTTGGTCAATCAACACCTCAGGAAAAAGAGGGTACTAATTTCAATTGAATAGTTAACTGGAAACAGATGGTATCAATATATGGATGTGACAATCCATTAAAATACAATTAAAAGAGTATTGGTAAAACGTAACATCACATTTCATTCCAGTGTGTTATCCTGCTTATCAACCTGTGGAAAATTATTGTAAGTACACAAAAAAATAATCTGAAAGTACTAAATGAAAATATCCATGATGGTTAATGTACTTACGAGGGTGCAACAACATGAAGTATTCAAACAAATGGTAATTTGGAGATGACATGGCTAATGCCAAATTGTTTAACAAACCGAACAAGTCACATTCCTTCCAACATTGATATTGATATGTTTTTTTTGTTATGTTACCATTCCCACCGCTGCTATAGGCAACATTGTCCTATTAAAGTATTACTGTATAAACAAAATCCCCATATCTCATAACCCCAGGAATGAAAAGTATCATAGAGTGAAGTGATATAGAGAGGTGGTCCACGTTTGGCTTGAGACCATGTAGTTTCATGCTATTGTGATTTGTGTCTTATCTTGTTAAAGAGATCTTGGTTGGATCTTCTACCTCGTCCTCTTTGTTCTTTTGTTGCTTCACATGTCCTTTGTCATGTAGCATGGAAACACAGTGAGAAGTTCATTAGCACTGTTGGTGAAATGTATTCCAGGTGTCATGTCGCTAAACTGGCTTTGAAGGATAATCCTCAGCTTGTAACCACACTGGATTAATCACTTCTGTGACTGACCTATACAACCTTTTTGTTGCGGTCGATGAAGTCAACAGTAATGGTCCAACAGGGGTGGGAACGTTTACATGACAGTGATGTGAGCAGTAGCTCAGGAGGTAGAGTTCCCGCCCCGCAACTGCAAGGTTGGTGGTTTGAGTCCAGCTACTCCTGGGGAAAAAATATGTCGTAGTGTCCTTGAGCAAGACACCTAACCCCAAATTGCTCCTGTTGAGCAGGTTGGTACCTTGCATGGCTGCCTCTGCCAACGGTATGACATGTAAATCGCTTTGGATAAAAGCGTCTGCTAAATGCCGTAATGTAATGTAACGTAATGTAATGTATTCCCATGTTCATCTGTCTACTGTCTGTTTGTCTTTGGTTCTGGTGGCAGTGAGCTCCCCAAACCTCCTTTTCCCCGGTGGACTCATTTGTGTGAAGTCATCTACCTTCTCCACGGCTGCTTTCAAGTGTCTGAGTTTTGCTGTGCAGGTTAAAGCTGCTGCTGAAATCCTTTGTGCATTAAGTCTCAGTGGAAACAGCATCTTTCTGAGGCCGTCTGTAAGCTGCTCACGCTTACCAAGGACGCTGCTATTTGACAACAAGACACAATGAACAGATTGTGATCTCATATTTTAGTTTCACTCCACTGAAACTCGACAGACACGAATCAGGGAAAATATCACAGACTATACAATATAGTAAAATAAAATATCACAAACAGTTCATGGGGACTAAATGTCCGTTGTGTTTCTATGCTGCATGTTTGGCTGTAATTAATCATGTGTCCCTCCCTCTAGTTTGTGTTCGTTAATTAGAGACTTTAGGGAGAGGCGTGACACCGAGGTGTCCGGGACTGCACGCAAAACGCTCACTAATTAGTGAGCCTGCTTACCATACAGGCAGCCCTGTGGAGATGCCAACTAGCGAGCAATCACTGGGTGTGATGACGCACCCGCAGCGAGGTGGAGAATAACAAGGCGCAGAGATGATGACACCCTGTGCACAGAGCATCCCATCCCAGCCAGACGACACGCAGGTTATTTACATTGATTAATGAATTCATCAGATGATGAAATGGCGTGAAAGACGATGAAGCTTATAGTCATCAATAAGCCATAAAGAGAACAGAGGCCATCAAACCACAGGATTTAAAGAGCGACGAGAGGCGGTGACAGAAGTCAGACTCAGAATCTCTGTATTCAAAACACTGCAAAAAGTGTATAGAAATATATGTTATTGACAGCGGACCAGAGATTAACTGAAAGCTTGCAGGGTTTGACAGCACAAATGCAACACAGTCTTATAAGGTTTTGTGAAATGAGTGTGAACTCTGAAACACATTACGTGTTGTGGACACAAATTAAATGATTATGTTCCTCCACCAAAAGGATTATGTGACAATAGTCAGAACTAGAAACAGCATTTTCTCCTGTTGGTCACAGGGAAACATTAGCTAACGGTTCAGGTTTTGGTCAAGATTCAATAAATGAAAACATCACTCGGTAGAAAACTGGGTATCGAACTCCGGTCGTGTCTCCTGAAACAGATTTCTCTCACTTTTCGTACACAGAGCAACTTATTTGCATTTTAAGACATCGTTTTCCTTTCATCTTGACAGACATGTTACTGGGAGCGACAGGACCTGAAATACAGTGTGATGGGACGGATCAATACAGACCATAGACAGTTATACTATCATTCTACCAGATACTTCAATAATATAACCCCTTTAACTTTCATTTGAAGTTCATACCATGTCCAGAAACTGATACATATAAAACATCATCCACACAGAGGAGACTCCAGACTCATCCAAGAAATAATGACCATCCACTACCTAAGCTCTGGCATTTGGACCAATCAGAGAGCCTTCTGGGTCCAACAGGACACAAGATACCGCCATGTCAGCTCTGATCTGACTGACGCTCAGCAGTTCACAGCAGTTAGCCTGGCAGAGTTCAGCTCAGTTAACTCACCTGACCTCAAGCCTGACGGCTGTTCCCTCTTCCAACAATCCCATTCTATGCACAGGTGCACTGTGGGAGGGAGGAGCAGCCTGCCGCAAACTATTTAGGAGGGTGGGAAGGAAAGGGAAGGAGGGAGGGAGGGAGGATGTGTGAAAAGAAAACAGCACTAATTCATTAGCAATAAAGTCCCCCCCCCACTCCCCATGGCTAAGTGTCATACAGGAAGCTGCCGCTGAGCGAGCAGTCGGCCCTCCAACAAATGAGCATCATAATGACAAACAAAAGAAGGTAGAGGTCTGAACGTCACTCTTAACTTCACAGTTCCGCATCAGCGAAACCTAATGACATGTCAATAGTGGGGAGTCATGTGATGCACAACTCAATTCACAAGATACCACCACCATGGCTAAAAAGACACACACACACACAGTGGAGGAGCAAACCGTCTCGTTATTTGGGTCACACACAAAATCAGACAGATTCACCTCTAGCTGAAAGATGACTTATTCAGACGCTGGCAGCCGATCGGCGTGACGACAGATTGCGTCTTGGCCGAATGGACTCAAACAGACGAGACTCAGCAGAGACTTTGCTCTTCATTCAGACGGTGGAGGAGAGAAAACACACTCTCACACCCGTCTGACACCCATAGCAGCAGCGTGACTGGGTGAGAGAACAGATCCTATGGGAAATGGTTTCTACTCAAGAGAGCAACAGGAGCGCCTCATATCAGGCGTTCCTTTCCAGTGAGGGTTCTAAGCTGGCAGTGATTGATGCCACCTCGTCGTCTTTTCCAGAGTCGCAAGCTCTTTCAAGTACCAGGGAAGTCGACCGGCTGATATGACACTGGAAGCGGAAGCTCGTCGGAGATGGAATTAGAAATTCAGGGGCGAAGCGACGGTCCAATCAGATTCCAGTCAGCCATGACAGCAGCAATCAGTTGGTGATGAAAATAATTGTTGTTGAATTTGAAATATGATTCCACCTCTCACCCCCTTTGATGTTTGTTTCTCAGCCAGCCTTATTAACGCCCTGAGAGGAGGCGGGGTCAAGAAGGCGAAGTTCCTCTGCAGGTTAGGGATCAATCACTGTTTGGCAGCTCGACCGATGCTCCCTCTGCATTCCCATCAAAGTGTCAATCAGCTTAAAAGTGCTGCCAGACAGCTGCATGTACACACACACACATGTAATGTAAGAGGAGGCATGCAGTCCAGAGACACGACGAGCCTCGGGTCAAATCAGGAAACAATTTAAACAGAGAGAGAGAAGTGAGCTGCTATCTCACACAAATACATATGTGCACATACACACGCATGCACAGTGCCACACAACAGGTTAAGCTCCAGCTTGTGGCACTGAGAGGCTCCGTTATTGGACTCAGGGTCCTCAGACACGCACCACCACGCTTCCCACACCTTGTGTTGGGGAGGTGTGTGTGTGTTGGGCTGTTTGGCCCAGTGACCACAAATCAGCAGCTAGGAACAGGCATGCACCTTCAAAGACCGGGCCTCTTTCTTTGGGAACGCTGTCCTGCACCTGGAGCCTTTATCAGGAACAAGGATGATCTGCTCTCCACACAGCACTGGAACATTCACATATACAAGGAGAAGATTAGGTCTAATTCAATCCTGAGCCTGAAAGACGAAGGAGAGGAAGAAAAGAAAAGAAAAGAAAAGAAAAGCGCCCCTCCAATGGTTTATGCTCTTGGAGAGTGAAAGGGAGAGTGGAGAGAAAAGGAGAGAGAGAAAACAGGAGGCATTGTGTTTCCATGAGTGCTAATTCAGAACGTATTCCTCTAATGCTCCTGTGAGACTTGTAATTGTCTGAGTTTGCATTAAAATGCTGTTTGTAGCTTTTAATTACGGGTCCTTTTAACGAAGAATTGAAGGCCTACATAAACTGTTATGCTTTTCCTCACACGGGCTCCGCTGGTCAACACTGACGGATCACTACTGACCAAGAGTCTAACTTCTCACTGACGGATCTCTACTGACAGAGAGTCTAACTTCTCACTGACAGAGAGTCTAACTTCTCACTGACAGAGATTCTAACTTCTGTTTATAGCAAGTGGGAACAGAAGAGGCATTTCTTACATTTTCAGTATTTAGCTGGCTGTCTCATACAGAACTTGGGGTGCAACAGTAGAATAAGCTTCAATTTGTGGATCACCAACATTACAAGCAGCCAATTAGAAGGAGGTCAAGGGTCAGGGCCTTAGTGTCCTGAGCTAAGGAGAGAAGTTGAAGAGATTTTTTTTGTCAGTCATTCATTCCAAGCAAACATAGTTAGGAAATGCTAAATATTTGGGGAATGATCTCGCTGACATTCTTCCTCGTCTGCTATGAAGATCTTTTTCTCCACACTTACAATTGGTAGAATGAACGATACCGTTTCACCTGTATCTGCTTACACCCATTCAACACAACACAATGCACAGTTCAGCCTTTTTGCAGAAGTGGGACTCTGGTTTTGTTTTGACAAAATCAACAGCGGCCCGTCTTTCATTCAGCGCTGCTAGCAGCTTTTATTTCACGGCTGCCCTGCGCCTGAATGAAAGTGTCAGTGCTGAATGCGTTTCCCTTTCGCTCGCTGCCCTACGTGGTTTCAGCCGCCGTCCAGCCTGCTGACAGCTTCCCCACATTGCCTGGCGACTGAAGGGACCACCCACACAGGGCTGCAGGGTGTGTGTGTGTGTGTGTGTGTGTGCTTTCCAAGGCCCCCATACTCGAACAATTGTTCTTGTCTTTTTGGGGGAGACTGTTTGCAGCCACAACTCTTTTCTTTGTCAGACGGCTCTGTCAGGCGGCTTTCAGAGGCCAACGGCAGGCAGGTTTCCCTCAAGGACTTTCAGACAATTTCAAGGATAGAAGGAGAATTGTCAAGTGTTATTAGACAATGAAAATGTCCCCGTTTGTGTTGACTCAGCTCATAACAGGTGGAAAGGTCTCGGTTATAGTTCACATGTTGGCCTATAGACACAGCTATCAGTACTAGTTTGACTTACCTTTAAAAGGGTAGAAGAAGAGAAGGACCAATAATGAACAAATAATGATTTTCAATTAAAGTGAAAATCATTGTTTGTTCTTCTCCCCTTGTTCTACACATCAATGACAATGTCAAGTCAAAGAACTCAGAAGCTAACTAGTACTGATAGCTGTTTATAGGCCTACATGTGAAATGAGACCTTTCCATCCGTCCCACAGAACCATGGCTGACAGTAAAACTGATACCCAGTTCAAAGTTTTGGTAAACTTGTTTGTTTATATGAAGCTGATAAGCCTAAACCTCAGTGTTGATTTCCTCAGTGCACACAGTAAAGAGCATACTTTGGGTTTTAGCATTTTAAAATACATCCTTATTATCCTAATTATCATTATTGTTTCATCCCTTCCTTTCAGTAATGAAGCAACACATACTAAAAACAAAAGGAGAATTGGCCGAGAAGTCCCTGTTTTCTTCTCCTTGTGTTTCTGGTTGTCAGGTGTCAGAGGAGAATATTTTGATAAATCGTTCCCTCAAATTAGTATTCCGTGCCCTTGGGTTACTTAATTAATTCCCTCAAATTAGTCGCTTGGATTTAATACAGTTCTATTTTGAGTTTGGACGGAAATACCTGGATATACTGCGGGTTTTGGCTGTTAAACACAATAGTGTAGTAATTTGAGGGCGCAGATTATACATTTGAGGGCACGATTTATCAAAATATTCTCCTCTGATAGTATATGTAGGGCTCCGTCGGTCTCTGCGTTTCCAGCTCTGTGGAGCTAAACTCTCTCTAGTGGCCGGACTTCTTCTTCTACTGGGTTGGTGTGG
The DNA here is from genome assembly GCA_900312575.1 of Acanthochaenus luetkenii. Taxonomy (NCBI): domain Eukaryota; kingdom Metazoa; phylum Chordata; class Actinopteri; order Beryciformes; family Stephanoberycidae; genus Acanthochaenus; species Acanthochaenus luetkenii. The sequence goes on along the minus strand of OMOT01060181.1, from coordinate 4,640 downwards.
TAGGACTGTAAACAGACCCTTATGGCTCGCAGTCCACATGTATCTCACCACAGACAGGCAATTGGTTCATACAGTCTGTAGTTCTGGTTTAGGAATGTGATGCTTGGTTCTTCCTGTCTGTTGTGTGTTTCTGTAGCTGGTGGCCTAATTGAGTTCTGAAAGCAGATTAATTAGTTCTTAGCTAATAGGCACAAAAATAAAAAAACGAACTTCTTTGCATTGTGTCTCTGAGTGGTTAGCGACGTATTAAGCAACCAAAATAAATTATTCAGCGCGTGTTGATTCTAGTGACAAGATAATTTGTTTAGCCAAGGAATTATGTTGAAATATTCTGCTTCCTGCTAATTTGAACTAATTACACTTTGAGAATATTAATATAAAAGATTTAAATTGAAAAGAAACAACTCTTTAGGATTAGAATAGAATAGAGAAAAACAAAGTAGAATACAATAGAGAAAAACTAAGTAGAATACAATAGAGAAAAACTAAGTAGAATACAATAGAGAAAAACTAAGTAGAATACAATAGAGAAAAACTAAGTAGAATAGAATAGTCCTATACTGAAAGAATGATGTAGTCTTGTGATTCTACAGTGGTGGATCATGGGAAATATTAATGTGACGTCTGTCGTTATGTTGTTAATCCAGACAGTGCGGCCAGATAACCTTAGAGCTGCTGCCCCTGGTGGCTTCGCTGGTTCTGGTTCTGACTATGGGCGGTGTCTGTCCATCTGTCCGTCAAACGTGTTATCTCAGGTGAAATCTCAGACACCACCGTTTGATTTAGACGAAACTTAAAGGGATGATACATATTTGCTCTGTGTTCCAGCGTTTGTAAATACTTCAGTGATTAGCCTACTGGTGGTGCTATAATTGATGGTCAAAACTTTTGACTCCACTGGTCTGATTTTGATTCAAATTGGAGGGAGGATGTACCTGGTTCCTGATTGGCCCAAGGGCTGCCTGCATTATTCAACATGTTTTTTCTTTCAGTGTGTTTTGTGGGGTCATGCTTGAAGGATTTTTCAGTTTTATAGAAAGTGTGAATGAAATAGGAATATGTATTACATCTACTGTCACGGTGATGTAATTATCTGTGTTGTCCTCCTAACTATCAGTTGCTTGTAATGTTGGTGATCTAGGAATTTAGACTAATTCTACTGTTGAACTGGATAACAGTCAGCTAAATGACAAAAGAACAGAAAGGCATCATCCAGTCTGATGCCATTGAGCTTCAAAGTTGATGATGAAAAAAATCACTGCGTCTCCTTCTGATCTCACAGTTGTGAGTTATTGCAGCGTTTTATGTCTCTGTACCATGAAGAGTATAGTGTTCGCCTCACAGACACACGCCGCCTGTCCTCTCAGCTGCCAGAGAGAAAATGACATCCTGTTGTGCATCAGTTACCGGGTGACTGACGGGCAAAATAAATCGGGTCAGCCTCCGACTTGCAATAATTCATAAAAGTTAAACAGCCATAAAAGGCTAAGCAACTCTGACCTTCACAATCTAACTGAGCAGGCAAAGTCAATGATGTGTACAAGGCCCGCTCGGCCTCGACAGATTATGATAAAATATGTCTCAGCATTGCAAAAGATAACTGCACGTCTTCTGTGACATATATGGGACCGGTATTTCAATAACATCCCAATTTCTTGGGCCCTAAAATGTTTTACTGTTGGCTATAAACCACGCAGTGCGACACAGGGAAGCGTGCATTGTCTCTGCACACTGGGAGTTAAGATGGACCTGCGCTGCTCACATGTATAGTTGGAGAGGATTTAAGCCACGTCGTTTCCGATCCAAAGGTAAGTGCCGTAACGCTGCCGCATCAAAACTCAACCCGCTGCTGCTGCTTGACCTCGGTGGGGCAGTTCGTGTGAGATTTGAGTGTTTGGACTTTTGACTTCATTTGCTGATCTCTTACAGTTTTAGTGGGATTTGCCGGGTGCCAGGCTGGAGAACGACGCGCTTTTGCTGTTTCTCCTTTTTTTCCCACTTACACAATTGGTTCCCTCTATGTGCTCATTAAATATTTAATAGGGAATTTAATCATTTGTGGGATTAGACTGGTGGCTGCATAAAGGGGGAAGTCTCCAGGGATTTGGTTGCATTGTGTCTCACCATGGCTGATAGTTTACACGTTTACACTGTATAATGTTTCTTTTTCATGTTGGCCGTTTAGTTGATTCTCGTATCCAGAGCAACTTACATGAATGAGCTGATAGCTTTGACTAATAGACAGGTTGCTGTGGTATAAAACCTGGGAATCAAACCTGTGACCTCTCTGTTACAGGACAGCCTCTTGAACTATTAGACCACCCTGCCGCCTCATATTCCTCTAAATCTAATAGCCCCTATGTTTACATACATGGAGAAACCTGCTACTGGTCAGAGTAGTTCAAGTCGGATTCATATTCATGTTTCCATCAATAAACCAGTTAAAGGAATATTCCTCCTCCCTCTGACTGAGTGATAGCAGCTCACTGCTAATCCAGGGGAAAGAAATTATGATCTTAACAGTCATAGTTAAGGCATTGCTGCCACCATGTCTTTTTGTGACATAACATTTTACCCATAATGCTCTGCGAGTCTGAGTTTGACAGATGGTGGAAACCAACAGTGAAAGCAGTGAGATGTTTCCAGCCACAGTAACATTTGATATGGGAGTAAACCAGGCATCTGAACTGGGTTTCTGATCTCGCCAAGTTTGTCTAACCCAGTTATATGTAAATACAGCCAATGTCAGTTCAGTTCTTTATAAGTGACTGGCAGTCCTGCTGACTTTGTAGTGGCAGAGAACAGAGCTGAAAAACTGACACCCCGAGGCCACTGGGCCACGCCTATCACTCGCCATATGCTTTGGATACCAAGTCAAACATGGGCATCTTTCTTTTGGCGCTTCATTAAAATGTTAGACATTTGGTAGAACACGTGTTTTTCTGACCTATTTTCCAGCATTCCTACTGAGTAGAGCCACTTGATTGTGTTGCAGCATGGATGAGAAGTCCTGAAGGTCTCATGAAATGTTGTGAAATGAGCCTGAACACTGAAAATCAGACTCCATGTTGCCAACAAGAATAATCAGGAATTCAGATTAGGTTCCTCCCCCATGAAAGGATTATGTGACAACAGCAGGGATTGGACTAAAAAATGTAACCTGTTGGTCTCATGAAAGGTTCAGTTAGGAATTGAAACCAGGCCATAGTCCATCCACAGCCTTACTTTGCACTGTGCTTTTTCAATGTAAAACTACTTGCTGTTTCTAGTCATGTCTCCTCCACCTGAACATTTCCTGCTGGGAAACACATTATCTCACTTTTTCTGCACAGAGCGATCAAATCATGATCAATTTGTGAACTTCCAGGAGTCCAGGCTCTTACAGTAAAGCGCGCTCCTCTGTTCTTCAGTAGGTAGAGAGGTTCAATTCCCACTGGGGCACACCATGCTACAACTGTACACACTTCTGGTGCTGGAAGGTGCTTTGCTTGTCCACCAAATAGATTGAAGAAGACGGCAGTGACCACCGCCATCCATCTATGGAGTCCCTGAAATTAAAGGCAAAACAAATATGCATGCACGATGAATCCCAGAGACTGGTGCCTGTCTGCGGCACTGTTGTATTAATAATGCCTTATTGTCTAGGCGGACGATCTCCTTTTATTACCCAGGGTCATTTACAATCCCATAACGTATTCAGACATTGAGAGAATAATCCTGTGATAAATTATTAGCCGTGCCCTTCACAGTTGTCATAGCAAGACCATAAACAGCATTTATAACAATCTAGCTGTGGGGATGTGAGGTTGGGGGGAGGGCACCACAACGCTCTGCTTAGCAAGCAGAAAAGATTAAGATTGTATAGGTTTACTTAGGCCCCTGGTCCATCTGTGACAGACCCATGGTAAATGTACCATCATTAGCCCCTCCCACTTAATCTCAATGGAAACAGAACTCCTGAGTCGCAGCAATGGCTTGACTAAGGAAAATGTCTTTGGAGTCTCAATCCTGAAGAGACGCTTCCTCATAAGGAGACGCTCCTTCATTAAGAGACGCCTCCTCATGAAGAGACACTCCCTCATGAGGAGACGCTTCCTCATGAAGAGACTCTCCTTCATGAAGAGACGCTTCCTCGTGTAGAGACTCTACTTCATGAAGAGACGCTCCTCATTAAGAGACGCTTCCTCATGAAGAGACGCTTCCTCATGAAGAGACACTCCTTCATGAAGAGACGCTTCCTCATGAAGAGACACTCCCTCATGAAGAGACGCTTCCTCATGAAGAGATGCTCCTTCATGAAGAGACGCTTCCTCATGAAGAGACGCTCCCTCATTAAGAGACACTCTCTCATGTCTCCCTCATGAAAAGACACTCCCTGATGTCTCCTTCATTAAGTAGGTTCTCCTGTTCCTCTACCTGCTGGGTTCTCATGCTCCTCTACCTGCTGGGTTCTCCTGCTCCTCTACCTGCTGGGTTCTCCTGCTCCTCTACCTGCTGGGTTCTCCTGTTCCTCTACCTGGACATGGTCAAACTCTTCTCCCTGTCTTTTCTCTGCTGTTCTCTTCATTTCCCTCACCCAATGCTCCAAACTCTTACATGTCCTTTTACAATGATATTCCTTTTTTTCTTCAAACGTAACG
>OMOT01060179.1:0-15376 GCA_900312575.1 Acanthochaenus luetkenii | reverse complement strand
GGAACGCAGAACCCTTCATGGTCTTTTGGCCATTCATCAATGATCACAAAACTTTTGGGCTTGTCTTCATATGGTCTGGTTCTGGTCATTAGTCCCATATGGATCATCTCTGTTCCTCCTGCTGATCGAATGGGAACTGACTGTTTGCGTTTATGGCCTTGTGGTTTCTTTGGTAAGATTGTTGCCCAAAACTCAAGTGAGCTTTTTGGTGCTGGATCAGCCAGCAGATGGCGTCGTAACTCAAGTGAGGTCAGTGGTGCTGGTTCAGCCAGCAAATGGCGTCCTGACTCAAGTGAGGTCAGTGGTGCTGGTTCAGCCAGCAAATGAAGTCTTGACTCAAGTGAGGCCCTTGGTGCTGGTTCAGTCAGCATGTGACGTAAAAGTGAGGTCTTTGGTACTGGTTCAGCTACTGATACCGGCGAGACGTCCGTCTCTTTGACACTTGCTAAAATTGATTTTGTTTGTCTTGTACTTGGTTCTGTTTCCGTGTTTGTCTTATACTATTCTGTAATTCCTCTGATTGATGTTCAGGTAGATCTAGTTTGGCTCATTTTCTGTAAAGTCCTTTGCGACAGACATGTTGTGATAAAGGGCTATATAAATAAATGAACTTAAACTTCATGAACTTGAATTTTATTTTGGACAAAGTTAGATGACTTGATGTAAGCCATAGTTATCCCCATTTTGGAGACCGGCCAATAAGAGCTCTGATAAGGTGTGTGGTTCTACAGGCTTGGAAGAGATGGTGCACGCAGATCCTCTCAGCTCTCAGGTTGGTTTCCCTTTCTCAGACAATACCATTAGTCACTCACAGAAGAATTCACCAAAGATGCAAAACAATCATATTTTGACCCATTGTAGTGAAAAATGTCCAATCCTTCTCTTATATGTTTTTTCTTCTTCTGTCCTGCAGTTACCTCCACTCATGTGATCCTCCTATCATCCACGGCAACCTGACCTGTGATACCATCTTTATCCAGCACAACGGACTCATCAAGATCGGATCAGGTACGGAATTACACGGGGTTCTTCCCAGGATGTTATGTAGTACAGCTGGGGCAGCGTTGATGGACTCAATAGGGAATTTCACATGATTCTACAGCAGATTCACGAGGCAGTGCCACTGTTGCATGTAAGGATGCACCAATACCACTTTGTTTTAACAGTACAGACTACTGGTAACCATACAGTTACTGAAATGTATCAGCACATAATGAGTAAGAACCTAATCCATTACTTTTACTGAGCAATATAGACTTGCTGACAAACAAACAAAAAAGGTTGCAATATCCATTTTATCCATTAGAGAAATATAACATCCTTCCATTTATGAAAAAGGCTGAAATCATATGAAGTCATTTAGCTTTGTTGGTTTGGTATCTGATTTTTATTCATTAATTTATTTGATACCATTATTTTAGCCTGTTATCGTCCCACTATCTGTCCAATACCAGTGATGGTGGACCCCTAGTTACATGGTTTGTGGTGAGCCCTGCTGACGGTGTATGACATAAACAAAGTCAATGTGTAATGTGATTCATTCAACTGGAGCCTCTCCAGTTTCTTTGCATCTCTCACACTCCCCGTCAGTCCCTGTACCAAACACTGTCGTTTTCACAATTTATATTTTATATTAATCTCCCTGCTTCTTCTCCTTGCCTCCTGTCCCTCTCTCTCTTTCATACTCCTTCTCTTGTCTACCCACCTCTCTTTGTTATTTTCCCCTTCTCTCTTCTCAATCTCCCTTCTTTCTCTACTCTCCCTCCCTTCTCTTCTCTCCTATTTGTTCTCCTCTTCTGTCTTTCCTCTGCAGTTGCTCCAGACACCATAAACAACCATGTGAAGACGTGTCGTGAGGAGCAGAAGAACTTGCACTTCTTTGCCCCAGAATATGGAGGTAGAGATGACCAAGAGAAACCTTGTATTTGTTTTAGTGTTCTTCGACTTGATGGTCTCCCATGTGAAGACACTGTCTCCTGACCTTCTGGCTGACCAAGACGATTGAAAATGTATTAGTAGATGTTGAAACTGTCTGTACATTTAAATTGAGAGAGTTAGCACTCTCGCCTCCCCCGGTCCATTCTGTGTGGAGTTGCATGTTCTCCCCGTGTTCGCGTGGGTTTCCTCCGTGTAAACTAGATGCAAACTAGATGTGCTTGTGTGTAGTGTAGTATATGATGTGGTGCAGTGTGTATATGATGCAATGTAAAGCCCTTCGAGACATGCTTGTATAAAAGGGCTATATAAATACAACATGATTGATTGTAAATGGAAGATTTCTCGCAATGATATCTTATATAGATATAACACAATACAAGTTGTTTGTGTTGTGATTGCAGGCTAAACATGAAGAAGCCATCAGATCAGGGTCATATAGTCTTAGGCTAAATCATCTACTCATGACAATCACCATTTTTACTCTATTGAAAACTGTAGCCATACTGACAAAGTTACATTTATGGGTCTTAATTTAAGAAATTACTAAGCTATAATATATTATCTATATATATCCTCTTTTTTCCTTTTTATTCTCTCTCTCTCTCTCCCCCTCTCTCTCTCTCTCTCTCTCTCTCTGTTAAGCTGTTGCTGATGTCACCACAGCTGTAGACATCTACTCCTTTGGCATGTGTGCCTTAGAGGTGAGATGGAATCCATAAAACGTGGTGGAATGGCCTAAGCCACTTCCCAAAACAACCGTCTAACGTGCGTTTGTGTGCATTTATAGATGGCGGTCTTGGAGATCCAGGGTAATGGAGAGTCTTCGTATGTTTCTCAGGAGGCCATCAACAATGCCATACAGTCCCTGGAGGATCCACTGCAGAGGGTAAGGAAAGGAGAAGGGAGTGTGTGTTTGTAGATTCATGAGCATCTTGAAAGATTATACCATAGTTGCGTAGGGTAAACTTGTGTGTATGTATGTGTGATGAAGTTACATTTGGATCCCCATTAGCTGCCACGAGGTGACGACTATTGTGCACACACCCAGACGTTTATCCAGAAGTGTGTGACCCAGGTGTTTGTGTTTGTAGGAGTTTATCCAGAAGTGCCTGGAGTGTGATCCCAGTAGAAGACCTACAGCCAGAGAGCTGCTGTTTAACCAGGCTCTGTTTGAAGTACCACTGCTAAAACTGCTGGCTGCGCATTGTATTGTCAGCCACCAACGTGAGTCTTAACACACACACACACATGTCACACATACACACAAAACACTCAGTAGACAGCTTTATAGGTGCATCCGTCAAGCATTGGGTGGTTGTCGTCTACTGTTTTTGCCCACAGGCCTGCTGGTGACTGGGTGTCTTTTTGTTTTGGTGCGCTATTCTCCATAAAGTCAAGACACAGTCGTGCACGTAAAGGGAGGGCAGCCGTTTGGGAGACACTGGAAACTGACGGTCATGCTACGCTCAAAGTCACTTCGGTTACTTGCTTTGGTTGTTCTAATGTTCAGCTGAACAATAACTGAATCCTTCACTACCTGTTATACAACAAACCACATGCATATGACTTTCTGTAGGAGTGATCAGTTGTCACAAACAGGGAGGTGTATATTGTAAATTGATACACCAGATTGTGTTTCGCACACAAACACACAAATGCTCTGGATCATCTGACTGTGTTACACAAAAACATGCATATACTATAAGTGGGAGGCACTCTCTGGATCGTGAGTCTTTTCCACATTCTCTCACACCATCATCTGCCAGTTAAAACTGAAGCGGTAGTGGAAAGTGTTTTATTCTAACACCCCGTATCATCGAATCTATCCTCAATGTTTTGTGTTTGTCCAGACATGATCCCTGAGAATGCCTTGGAGGAGATTACCAAGAACATGGACCCAAACCTGGTCATCGCTGAGAGGAAAGAGGGTGTTCAGCTCAAGTAAGGGAGAGCTGCCAGGAGCCATATTCTTGTGGTAGTCAGTCAGTCAGATATCATAATAATAGTAAGAATGATAATAATGTGATAATTAGTACTAATTATAATAGTAATAATAATATTAATAATACATTCTTAATTTGTGTAGTACTTTTCCAAATGAAGATATAAAGTGCTTTACAGTAAGTAAAACAGTAAATAAAGTCCAAGATGTTTAGCAATAAAAAATGGCAGACATTTAAAAAATAAAGTATACATCGGACTGACACTAATATTATTGGCTGATATTTTCCTTAATCTTTGTGCCCTAGTATCATCATAGGCTCATATCCATAGATAGGTGATCTGAGTTAATTGGAAATTAAATATTACCTCAGATCAAATGATATGGTCATAAGACCAGAAACGGTCAAGTCATAGTCTCATGTCCTATATCGCATGTGGTTTTCTTTTTTACTTAGGCTTTCACAGTTTCCTGCCTTGGAGCTGGATAAATTCCTGGAGGATGTAAGGTAAGAAACAAACAACGCACCTGTACGACAAAGATCAGAGCAAGCCCATTCATTATACTGTACCCTCAATTCACTGTTTAAATACATAAATGCAGAATGAATCACATTTGCCAGTCGTGTGTGAGCTACCAACCAATCAAGTCACCTCCACTGAGTCTGCCTTCGTTTGTTCTGGTCTGCTCAGTCTATCATTTACGATTCCCCAAAGCCCCAAAGATGCAATACACTATCTAGCCATGTGGGGACAGTAGTAGACTATTTGGGTTTTTTGTCTCCTTCGCTCCATGTTGGTGTTAGACTCAAAAAATGGATAAAGTTGGGATTGTCAGCAAACTACACAAAATACCCCATAATGACAAAGTGAAATCATGTTTCCCCCCCCACAGACACACACACACACTTTCTGAAGGCATTGTATATTGGTCTGTGTGGAATTTAAGTCATTTTAATTAAGCACAACATTTATTTAAAATATTTTGTCTAATATTGTTACATGTTAAAAATAGAGATTGTTACAAAATTATATTTTCCCTCTCACTCTCTTCCCCCCCTTTCTCTCCCTCTTTTACCCCTCTCCTTCCATTTCTCACTTTCCTTCCCTAACGCTATTTATTTTACTCTCAATTTTTCTTTTTATTTCACTTTCTCTTACTCCCACCTTCTATCTAATGCCTCCCTCCCCTGCCACTCCCTCTCCTTCTCTTTCTCTCCCTCCCTCTATATTAATCTCCCTCCTTCTCTTATTTTCCTTCTCCCTCCCTCTCTTTCTCTGGGTCAGGAATGGCATTTATCCACTGACAGCGTTTGGCCTGCCCTGTCCTCAGCAGCCTCAACAGGAGACCGTTAAGTCCCCCATTGTCACTCCCTCAGTCAAATCCCCCACCCCCGAACCCGCAGAGCTCGAGACACGTAGGGTGTGTGAAAGTGTGTGTGTGCGTATGTGTTGTCAGTGTTTGCATGACGCACGGTGATGCTACTTTTGAGGCAAAGGAGAAAAGTAATATTGCTTTCAATTGGAAAGCAGACTGGCCAACAAGATAAAATATTTGCCAACATAGCGGGTGATAAACAGATAAACCCTACTAGTAACTTGAAAATATATTTTTAGTCAGACATATTAAATACTAGAGGAAGTTTTGTATTTTTTTATTGTGCGCATACTTTGCAGACAGGTTATATTGCATTTTACAAAGGGGAAATACAACCACAATAGTGACATTTTACAAGCAGTTGCCCTATTGCGAAGTATCACATTTTATGTTAGATAATAATTATCATTATCAATCCTTGGATCAAGATGGTATACTGTATACATTTGAAAGTGTTGTTTCAGTAGTGTTTGAGCACTGTTCTGCTATTGTACCAAGACCATTAGCTAACAAGGCAGTTTCTGTAAACAACCCGTCATTCTGAGAACCATTTATATTCAGATTTCAATATATCTCCTTTAGGTTGTTCATATGCAGTGTAACATTGAGACAGTCGAGGAGGGAGCAAAGTATCACGTAAGTCTCTATAACATTGATGATCTTTATTTATCAAAATGTATACCGGTACATATTTATTGGTTGGCCTTAAATATTTCAACATACTCCTAATTCAGAATCATTTCTTGGGCAGCTTAAAGTCCCCTCCACTGACAACAATGTGATATTATTCAAAGCCATTTGTTTTTCCCCAGGTATACATACAAGTAGAATTGCCTCCAATACGTTTTAATTTAATTTGGTCTGTTGTCTCTTTCTCTCCCATCACTTGACAGCTAACATTACTGCTGAAACTGGAGGACAAACTGAATAGACATCTAAGCTGTGACATGTTACCTAGTAAGATCAACTCTTCTATCACTTACACACACGCACACATACATACTCTGGCATGATTTTTCAGGTCACTCCAGGATTTGTTTGTTTGTAGTGTAACTCTTTTCTAATGAAGATTGTTGTTTAGAATAATCCATCTTTGTCACATTCCTGTATAACACAAACACGCACAGACACACACATTTATAACTGCCTTCTTCCAATCCAGTCAGCATGTTGCTAATCTTTCTTTAGGTGTGCTTTTCCTATTCTTGCTTTAAATGTCTGGGACCAAATTCAGGTGAAAATTGTGGCTTTCCAACCAGTCAATATTACAATAGTTCCTGCAATCAGAGGATCGTTTGATATCACTGAAGGTGTGTGGTGCGAGGGTGAGATTGAGAGAACGTGGGAGGATTTGAGGCCATTTAGGCAGGTGTGTTTTTTCTTTCTGTGTGTGTTTCTTTGTGCGTTTGTGTGTGTATGCAACCAAGTCCACTGTCCCCATTACCCCACACTTTGTTTTGTCCCCATACAAGCACCTTTAAAGCAGTCATAAGTTAGTTTTATACTTGCACAACACATCTCTGCATTAGTCTTCTGTCCTTACTCGCCTGTCTGTCCGACAAACCATATGCTGTGTGTGTGTTGTACTTCTATCCTTGTGATAACCAGTTTGTGCTGGACCTTTGGAGTGAGGAGTTTTTCGGCTTAGTGGTCATTCCGGCTGGTCCTCAGGGGTTAAGGTTTGTTTAGGGTTAGGATTTAGAGTTAATGGTAAATTAGGATTCGGTTAAGGGTTTAAGATTAGTCATGTAGTGGTGGCAGTTAAGGTAAGGGAATGAGTGTAGTCAATGAAGGTCCTCACATGTATAGTAATACAAACATGTGTGTGTCTGTGTCTATATGCCTGAGAGCACAGCTTAGTCCACTGTCCCCTCTCAGATTTTGCCACCCACATAGTTTTGTCCTTATGCATCTCCATATGTGCTCACTGAAGCATGTGTGAAAGTGAGAGTGAGATTCCAGAGAGAGCTTGGAGCTCAGATGGAGTCACAATATATGCACGGCCATTTTAGGCATCCTTAGAAAGACAGCCTCCATCGCTGATGTAACTCGACATTTTGGAGATCTTTTTTCATTTGCATTGAATACTACAATAATTTTTTTATGTGCCGAGTAGGTTTCATAACCCTGGTGGGCGTGGCATATATTCATATTTTGCTGTAAAAATACAGTGATGCTCCTTTTTTAAATTCAACTGGCTGCAGTGTTAGACTATACCCAAGGGAGGAGGAAGAGAAAAGGATATATGATACACACAATTGCAATGGTCAGGAGAATATGGGGAGTATGATCCAACACACACACATACACAGGTATGACAGGCATGTGCAGTATTACAGGCGTGTGGAGAATGCGAGGCTGCAACTGACAGCTGACACTTTCTGTGTCAGGATTTGACCATCTCTTCACAGGCTTTTTTATCTCACTCACTCACACACACACACACTCCAGTCAATTTCTAACTTCTAATCTCTAACACTACTTTCTCTCTCTCGCTCTCTTTTCGCTTTCTCTCCCCCACTATCACTCGTTTTCTCTTTTCTCTCTCTGACTCGCACCCTAATTCTACTGCCGCACATATCCACATACACACACACACATCAATTAATCTCACAGACACACCTTGTCCTTTCTTGCCTGTCTGTACACACTCCCTCTTGCTGCTGTCAGAGGATATTCTTTGAAGCCATCCTTATCAATATGCCAAAGTCCAAAGTAGCACTGTACTGGGTCACTAGCTGACTGGACCACTTACATTTTACTCCTTTGGCCACTCTCCTGGTCCTCCCACACCCAACATTTGTGTTCCCATTCACTGAGTGTTAAGCTAGATTGTTGATTGGTCTTGCTTTTCCTTCTAACGCAAGTAGTTAGGTTTGCATGCCATGTGATTGTAAACCAGTACTCCTACAAGGCACTAATGAGAACGTAAGCCTCTTTTTCAGTCCCAGTGCCAAGCCCCTGACCCCAGCCTTCTTTCCCAGCCCTAGCCAGGTGGTTGAGGGCTGCTGGTAGTTTTTGTTTTCAGAATATGGACACTCCTCCTGCTAACAATGTATTCCTTTTCATTTGTCTTCTCCCAGTCACATTCCTGATACGGTATATTGACAGCTAGTTTAGTTTAGTTTATTGAAAATCAATAGACCATGAAAACGCCTCCACTGCAAGAATACCTTGATTTGGGGTGTAAACAAACAAAATTATAATAATGTGGGCAATAATAATGATCAATTTTTCAAAGTCTAGACCAGGACACAAAAGTGGTGTTTGATGTAAATGGGTCTCCAAAGTTCTCAGGAGAAAGTTGGTATTCAAAGCTCTAGGAAATTATTACAATATACTACAAATGTTGGGTCTGTTTTATATACTGTATTTGTAGTTGAAACATTTTATACTGTTAAACTCCATTGTAGTTTCACTGAAAATATCTCATGTCATCTAAGTTTGGTCAGTTATCCACGGGAATAACTAAAATACACCACCACCAAACAACAAAATGGGCCCAGAACAGCAAGGTACATCGCCAATAGCTATTTTTTAACTATGTTAAAGTGTTTTAGGGTGGATCTTTCCTTTAAAAGCCTCTGAAGCATGATGCCAGAGGGGGTAGTGTGTGACTGGTACAGAACTGATGTAAAGGTGTTCCTATATGTCTGTGTTACTCTCACTAACTGTGCTTGTGTGTGTGTGTGTTTCAGATGAGAATATTCAAGAGCTGGCTGGAGAGTTGGTGCAACTCGGTTTAATCAGTGAGGTGAGTCTCTGTGTGTTTATGAGAGACTCTCATTGAGTTTGTGTGTGTGTGTAGGCAAATGTGTATGGGGTGATGGGTGAGATTGAAGGTGCTATTTTAATCTGCAGGTGATGTTGAAAAGGTGAGGTGACCCCTGTCTCTCCCACACACACACACACACACACACACACCTCCCTCTCTTATATGCACATTCACTGATTCATACACACTTATCTGCTCACACATACATTTAGTCATCAACAATTACATACTCTCTCTACCACTCTTTCTCTCTCTCTCTCTCTCTCTCTCTCTCTCTCTCTCTCACACTCACTCACTCACCCACGCTGATGTCATATGGTCACTCCAGCTCTCTGCAGGCTCGAGTATGATATAAGTTCTCCCACATTACTTCTTCCTGTTAATGGATTTCATAGATATACAAAACACTTTTCTGTATTTTCCATCCTCCTAACGTGTGTGTGTCTGAAACATAATGTTGGGCAAAAGGGCATAATGTAACTGGCAGGTCTTGTTCAGTGTATCTTTTGTTATGTCCTGGATTGTTGCAAATATTTGTGTTCTCTCCATAGGTGGACCGGAGCAGAATAGCCTGTGTGCTACAAGAAGCTATCACCCACGTTCCTCAGTAGCCCTGTTACTGTGTCCTCACAAGGACACTCTCTCAACCCTGTTACATTTTCTTCACAATCACTCACTGTGTTTATATTTTTTCCGGCTTTTCTAGGCGTCAGAGTTTAAAACGTTCTAAAAGCACACAATACCCATCATGAGATAAATCCACGCTCACTCAGAAGCCGTATGCAGTGAGCGTGGAATGCCTTTAGATACATTCGTGAGAAAGTCAGCTGTTAAATTGTCTTCATTAGAAGGTAAATCTCATTAGTGCTGCAACAGATGAGTTGTCAGACTGTATCATACCAATATTGACTGGCTTACTTGCAGGTTTACACTAAAACCCATCACCTCAGCACATGGTTGTATTATATTATGGGCTGGTCCTAGTTACATTATGGATTGCCTGGTCTAGTGCTGGTGGGTCCTCACATGACAAAAACTATAGTATATTTTAATGAGACGGGGACCCAGAGTGAAATAATATATTTTTAAATGTACGTCTTATGATCAGACGCTGAAAAGATAACAGCAACTTCATGATTCAGGCCTTCACTGGAGCTACTCCAGATACTCCCTCCCAGCTGTACCAGTTTTGCCTGGTCTGATTTACACTGGGGGGGTGACTCTCCCTCCACTGAAGAATGTACAGCATGCCATCCCATACTGGTTCCCCATTTCACTTGGTTCCTTCTCTCGTTTGGGTCTGCTTCATACAACAGAAACTTCCTAGCCCTCGCTTTGACTTTTGTGATGTGTTCGACAAGCCCATCACCTATGAAATCAAATATATGGCATCATTTGAGTCAGAAAACTGGAAAGCAAAGGTGCGACTTTCAAATTCCACTCTTACGAATTTCACAGTAAATACCCAGGATTGATATGCTCCAAAATCCTGGATTTGGACTAAAATGCATGTGCGTCATAGCAGTCATATTTAGGGCTAGCATCTTGCCAATTTTCCCTGGAAAAGAAGATAGCTTAGTTACTGTGAGATACAAGTCTGTGTTAATCAGTTTCAGTTTATACGCGTTTGTTTTTAAATTTAGCATTTTAAATTCCTCTTACCGTTTGCCTTCTTGTGGATTTACACATACGCACATGCCTTAATGTTCTCTGTCTTTATTGTATTCATTGTTTTACTATTTGCTGCTCATTGGGTTCACACATGCTACTCTACCTTTAACGTTCTGTTATCATTTTGGTCACCATGTTTGACTGCATGTGTGTTGAACTCAGCCGCCATGTACTGTGGAAAGAGAACACAGTCTTTTCCTCATTTACATCTGTATGGGAGGGTCAGATGTTTTATTTATGTTATAAATGTACGTCTATTTTATTTTTCTAAATACGTGTTTACCGTGGTATCGCATAGAGACCACATTGTCGAGAGTCTGAGCCAATACAATACTGTAGTGTTTATGTTGCTATTTAGTCAGGTTGATAGACCATGTGCTCAAAATGGGACCTATTGGTTTGACATCATTATCCCTCCCATATTGCTCCATACATCAACTCAGAGCTTTTCTATGGAGTTTAGAAGTACACATGATGTGACTGTGCTGTTCAAGGATTGGACTGTAGAAGCTTGTCTTGGATGTTAGAGGAAAAGGCAGTGGGTGAGAGTAGAAATGTCTTTGGTATTATCAAGTGGACACCTTCCAGCATTGATATATCCTTGAGACCTTGAGAATGCTCGACAGTAAATCCTGGCACGTGGGAGAGCTGGATGGTGTCAAACCACAAGGATGCCATCGTTATTACATCTTAGAGCTGGAATCAAGGGTTATTCGATACAGAGGGTTTGGCCAACCATGTTTACATCCTGGAAGCCATGTTGATGCCTGTATTAAGACGAGGGAGTTGCCGATGGCTGATTTGTGACCTTTTGGCCCATACAATACAACACCATTAGAAGGCAGTAGGAATGCACATAAAATGTCACCACGTTATTCTCAACACACGCAGACAAAAATCCGGTTGTGTATGGTTTTATCCTGTAATTGATTCATTTCCTTGGCATTTCATTTACATACTTTAAAAAGTCTGTTAGTAGACTCAAAATGCCAGCTAAATAGGAGACTGAGCTTTCAGACAGAGCTTTCCTCTGATGCTGGTCGCTGGGTTGCTTAGCAACTGCCACAGAGGTACATTGTGAAGCTAACTTGCCCTCCGCTGAAAACCGCTATTGCCAAACTATAGGTGATTCAAATGAATAGACCTGTCACTTTCACAAGGACAAACTCAAATGATTGTAACATTGTCTCTATACTGTCATGTCGTCAGTTGGTTGACCACCCTTGCAAACTGGGGCCAAAATATAGTTCAGTATGGTTTCTTATATTTTAACTACTTTGAGGTGTGCTTGATTTACAATGCCAGACATGAACGGCATCAAAAGTGGACACTTCCCTTATGAGATCAGGTAAATCCAGTGCTCTTCATGTGTATATTTCTACAGTATTTTAAGTATTCAGCCACGGTTGTGCTCCATTCTGCATTCTTGCATTCGTCTGTAGTCCATCCAATTGAATTATTCACTTTCTTCTTGTTTCAGTGTTTCTATTTGTGAACAGCCAAGATTGTATAATCCAAAGAGATGTTGTTCTGAGGCTAGAGGGAGAATGTAAATGTCTGTCTCCTGTATTGATAGTGTGAAAACCAACCAATGTGACCATCAGAGAAGCCTTATTCTCTCTCTGATGTCCAGACTGTGTTTATCAATCTATCTTTTCCACCCAGATTGGTGGTGTTGACACAATGGTTATTAAATAATCGTTTGGGGTGGGCAACCTCGGCCCTTTACTCAAGGATGTGAGCTTTTGGTTGTGTTTGGTTATTTGTGAACTTCACGTGATATGAATGGCACCTTGTGTGTGCGTGTGTTGAGACCTGTATCCTGACAGAATCTGCAATGTATGACTTTGGGTATTCTTTCAAATAAATATGTTAAACAGCCATTTGCCTAAATTTCGTGTTCATTTTGTCTTCTTAAATGTTTATTAGTAGGCTTAAGAGAAGGCCTTGCTCTGCCTGCTGCGTTTGTTTTATCAAATTCATAGGCCATTCTGTGAAGTAAAAAGCACATCCAGGTTTGGTGACTGATACAACAGTTGCTATATTACTCCAGAGGAGATCCCTGCTTTAAACCAGCCCACAGGTAATTGACAGGTGAGTTGTGTGACGTCACGGCGGCTACGGGAAGTGGCGCGAGAGAGAGGCGGACGTCTGGTCTTTGTCGTCGCTCACCTTAAAAGAAACATCGACACTTAAAGCGCACCGCTTTGTCGACGACTTGACTCGAAGGAACACGGTCGACCTGCCAGAGTAATGTGCACTTTTGGTGAGTGACTTTCCGACCGTGTGTTCACACCGTGGTGGGGGAACTAAAAAAGGAAACCCCACCATTCGCTCGGGTGGCGTTGTGTTTCCCTCCGCGCTTATCGGCCCACAGGTAGCACGACACGGGCGGCTGCGGTTAGCGGCGGCAAGCTTAACAGAAACCAGGGTAAGTTAGACGAGTGGTGGCCACGAGGAGATGTAACGTTAGCTACTTCGGGCTAATGTTGAAAGAACCGTAGCGCACCTGGCTCGGAGAACCTCCCTGCCTCCGCCCATCTCTTCCCGACACGCCCATGAAAACTGTTAATTATCTACGTCATTGTGTGCAAATAGTCCCTCGGTAAATAGGCAGCGCTACATGCATACAGTAGGTGGTGATATTAAGCTAGCCTCTGTTCCGCAAAGGTGTCAGAAAAGACTCATTGTTATATGTGAATATCTTTTCAGACGCTGTCGTACACGGACTGTTGGTAACGTCCGCACGTAACGATGTAACGTTCAATCCAGAAACGTTGGTAGTCCATTTCTTCCCCATACTTCCAACTTTTACAGTCTACCTATCGGTCAGCAATTGTGTTTACGGACCCCCACAATTGTTTGTTCTATTTTATTGCTTTTATTGTTGTATTATTTTGACTATTTTATTACATTATTTTTTATTTTATTTTATATTCAAGTTGTGTGCTTGTATATTCCATTTCCTTTTCCCTACTGAGTCCTATTACTTTTGCAGCTCAAATGACCTAATTTCCTCTCAGGGATTAATAAGGATTCATCTTATCTCGTATTTTATTTTACACATTCAGAATCAAGTATATGTGCTACATACAATGCATCTGTTTTGATGGCTGGTGGCAAACATGTGTAAATATAACAAAAATATATAGTAAATCAAGTATAGCTGAAGCAGAAAAGGCCTGATGAGCTGACGTGGATTTGACTGACACCCAACACACACACTTATATATAATGAAAAGATAATGTGTAGTGTTGCGCACGCAAGGGAAAAGGGTCTGGCTACTTCTACGCTGTAGGCTGTTATTTTTGTTTTGTTTTACTTCGAATAACTTGTAAAGTTATGATCTAATATTAAACCAACACGTTATTTTGAAATTTTTCCTGGATGTGTCCGGTTATCCAAAAATGATGGGCACCCTCCAACTAATCAGATTCAAGTGTTCACTCAGGCAGTGCTATAGGTGAGATATCTCTTGTTATTGCTGTCTTCCAGATAAGGACAAAGGGCCAAGGAGGCTAATGAAAAAGGGGCTAACTCTCATCCTGGTCGGCCATATTAACTTCATCCTGGGAGCCATCGTCCATGGCAACGTACTCCGCCACATTTCCAAACCCAGCAACCGCATCACCACAGAGTACACTGCAGCCAATATCATCTCTGTCACCTCTGGGCTGCTGGTGAGTCAGCGGATAGGTAGAGGTTTTTTATCACGGTATCAGCCATATGAAACGTGTGACTTGTGAGGCAAACTGATCTTGAATCAGCACTTTAAGATATTATACACATGTGGTCCCATGTTACTATACTTATAATAACTTTCTATGATCTGTGCGTCAGAGCAGCAAGTGATTCGCTCTGTTAGCTTGCCGATACTGTTTCTCCACAATCAAGACTGAACTTGCCTATTATAAGGGAGCCAGTTGTGTTGTTTTGCAAACCAGTCCCTTGTCGCTCTAGGGCAGGCTCCATTACAGTGAAATGTCAGATTGATGATGAGATAGCATTCATGTCAGATTTCTGTGAAATGTATCTTGATGTCCAAGGAGCTCCATTTTATATCACATAGGGTGTTAGAGTACACACAGAACAAACAGGTTAGTTACAAAATATATATTTAGTTGACGTTGCTTGCTATTGGTGGCCGCTCACTTACAGACCTCAGGATATCTGCCTATTTCTCTCTCCCTGTCTTTTTAGCCAAGGACCCACATGACAAATCCAGCCTCGCATCCTGGAGCCCAGGATCATTCAAACATATTAGTGCTTCTGGCCCATAATTAAATAAACCTTAGTCCATAGTGGACTAGCAAAGAAACTGTACTCGGAAATAATTGTTTTGTCATTTGAATCTTGCAGAGTATTGCCACTGGGATTATTGCCATCGTGGTGTCAAGGAATCTTCCTGTTTTGAAACTGGTAAGAAATAGTTTTCTGTCAAACACAGTGAAAAGGCAGATATGATCTTGTAAATAGTAAATATTCCACCAGTGTGTTTCCCCAGACGCTTCTCTCTGTCTCTGCAGCAAATAGGCCTTCTAATTGGTTCATTCCTGAACGCCTTGCTGTCAGCGGCATGCAGCGTTGGGCTCCTCTTGGCTATTAGCCTCACCGTTGCCCATGATGGGCGGGGCTTGATGCAGGGGTGCAATGACACAGGGGTGCCAATCGA
>OMOT01060172.1:0-13021 GCA_900312575.1 Acanthochaenus luetkenii | reverse complement strand
CCTCTTCTCTCTCTATCTCTTCATATAGGGGCTCTCTTGGCCCTTATTGGCCCTATACTTCTCCCCGCTGCCTCTCACAGCTGCCTCTTGTTGGGCTGAGTAGGTGAATGGCGGTGCCTGGGCCCCAGCGCCCCTAAAGGCACCTGCACACACTGCTCCTCTCCACCCAAACTCCCTGTGTCCGCCACAGTGTATTAAGTTCAACATGGAGGTAAGCAATTAGACTTAAGGTTGTATAGGCTATTAAAAATGTGTGCAGGAGAAGAAATGAATGAATACATCAGATAAAATATTAATATTATAATTAAGACCTCATGAATTTCATTTAGCTGGCTTTGGCTGTTCTCTGTGGTTCCCCTGCTGTCTGTAACGTGCTGCTGGCTTTGCTGTTCTCTGTGGTTCCCCTGCTCTCTGTAACGTGCTGCTGGCTTTGGCTGTTCTCTGTGGTTCCCCTGCTCTCTGTAACATGCGGCTGGCTTTGGCTGTTCTCTGTGGTTCCCCTGCTCTCTGTAACGTGCGGCTGGCTTTGGTTGTTCTCTGTGGTTCCCCTGCTCTTTGTAACGTGCTGCTGGCTTTGGCTGTTCTCTGTGGTTCTCCCATTTGTAACATGCTGCTGGCTTTGGCTGTTCTCTGTCATTCTCCTGTCTGTATCATCCTGTCCTTCATATTCAATAATCTATAAACACAGGAGAGGTGTCACTGAAATCACACACCTGAAGAATGAATTATGTTGCTAAATAGCTCGCCAACACGAAGACAACTAGCTGAACTGCCTTTCACCTAAAGGTTACACAGTTAGCTAAGGTCTTCAGAGAAACATACCTGTATGCTGTTTTTCCCCCTTTTTTAGGCTATACATTGCGCAGTAGTAGCTGGCGTTTCATGTTGAAAAGGATTTGCTTGGCTGCCGCTGCGTGGCTACTGACTATTTCTTAGCGACGGTTGGAATATACCACTTGAGTTGGAAATGTGGGGGTGGAGCAAATGCAACTAGCTATCTAAATGCAGATAGAACAGATGTTTATTTTGTTTTTAATTAAATCTTATGTTGAATATGTTACATTAAATATCTTTTTACAGTCATCCATCCATTGTCTATACCCGCTTACTCGTATTCAGAGTCACAGGGGGGCTGGAGCCTATCCCAGCATGCATTGGGCGGAAGGCAGCATGCATTGGGCGGAAGCATTTTCACTTTAAAAGTGGAGGGGCAAAATAACTATTTTGCCCCCCCGGTTCTCAAAGTGAAGGTGCAGTTGCCTGACATGCCTAATGGTGTAGGCGCCTGTGCTCTTGGTTTTGCACCATACTGTTTGTTTCATAAACATTCAGGGTGCAATCACACCTACAGCTTTATTTATTTGGTCTGAACCATTCCAATTTTGTATTTGGTTCATTTAGGTCAATATTGCCCAATTAAAAGCAAGTTTGGTAACCTGTCATCCTGCCAGGCTAGAGATTTTGGAAACCTGATTGCAGTCCCTGTAACTTTAACTAAGCATGATGGACCTGTCTGTCTTCTTTATTGTAATTTACCTTCTCTGCAGTGGCGTGTCGTGACTTTTCCGCTAGGTGGGGCTGCCAGAACATCAGATTATCATTTTTCTTGACACATAGCAGGCATAGAGCCTAGTCCCCTAGGATTCATCATTCAATAATTTTCATAGTAGTCTACTTCCGAACTTCTAATAAAAACGAACAGTATATATTTAACAGAACTCATACATTTTTCTGTTTGCATGTCATTGTCTGACACTATTTCATTTATGTAATATAGGCATAACATGCATGAATTGAATTAGACACATTAAAATGATAGGTTATTAGTGCATTTTTAGGGACTGTGAACTTAGATCAAAATTCAAAATTGTGAACTAATTCATTTTAATGTGTGTGAACTGAACTTTGAGCTAGCTCTGTGTGAACTTGCACAACACTGTTTGTACATTTATTTGCGTGTGCTATGAGTTTGCACACTTTTTTTACACACGCAAACCTTTAGTAGATCCAGCCCTATATCTACAATATAAGGCTGCAGTGGCCTGTTGCCTCTGAATGTTGCTTGGTCACAGAAGAACGGCCTGGCCTTACTGGTGTTAAAGTGTATATGTCTAAGCTATAAAGGCGCGTGCACGTACACACACACATACACACCTAAAATGCAGTGGTGCTCAATGGCTGATGATCTGGTTGCGGCTATTCAAAAGCGCCCTCATGATCGCCTAGATAAACAATCTGCATCACACATCCACAACCTCACATACACACACACACGTTTGCTTACACACCCCCTGTCGACCCAGCGGGTCAGGGTCTGTTATGTAAGATTAAGCAGGCATTAGTACTCTCGCCCTGTCTACTGTCGCCCTGCAGTCTCCTCTGAAGGCCTATGGAGCAACTCATCTACATAGTATGAATACGAATGACTGCGACGGTATGCTAAGTGCTATTAGACCAAGGCTGTGCTGTTTGTAATCAGTGCAGAAAGAGCAGTGATGGGAAGTTTGACCCTGGTCACTACACGGTTCAGCTCTGGAAATGGGTTTGGAGAGATGAGTTATGCATGTGTTTACAATGTATATCCCTTAGATGGAATTAGATTAAGAGTTTCATAAGAATCCCAACATTGGCAGGTGTAATTGATTCACCAAGGTAATTTATGATGGGTTTGTTCTCAGGGAACCACAACACTCACCTGATTTAGATGCAAAGTCTGCCCTAGTAATTCCAAGATCTATCCAGAGTCATTCACTTACAGTATGTCTAAAACAAAGACAAGAGTGGTTTACAGTCTCGGAATAGTGCTGGAGTCCCTGTGAATCATTCACTTGGATGGAGTGAAAGCCACTAGTTAACAGAAAGGCTGGGAATAATTGCAGAGGTTTGGAGTTTCCATTTTAGAGAGGCCTGTCCAATGCAATTACAATTCACTGTCATTCCTCCCATCAGGCTGACGCTCACTTTAGCACACACACACATCCGCACTCACACATAATACACTATAGGGCTCAACCAATGTATATCTGTAGGCTGATACTGATATATTTGTATTGAAGCTGCTGATAGCTACTATTTTGAGCAAATACGTTTAAGCAAAAATCTTTCAATTTGACCATTGTCATGCAAAAAAATACAAAAAGTATTCAGACTTTTATTCTTGTCAGAGTGGCAAAGCCTCTAAAACAGTCCCATGATATGTGTCCGTCATAGGACACTAAAACGCTCCATCGAAAGCCATACTAATGAAATTATTTTAGGGCTGAACAGTAAAAAAAGAAAAGAAAAGTGGAACCTCATCATATTGGAGTTGGCTGGCCGATATCCGAGTGTTAATAAAAGCCCAATATTGGCAAACCCATATATCGGTCTAAAGTTACATAACACACACAAACATACATAGTCATACGTGACTTGGAGTCACGCTAACACACCGCCCTGGCCATAATATACCCCCAGCCCCTCCCCTATATTAGTGAGTATCAATAACCTGTTAAGACATTTAGTAGAGATGAAAACAGCATGATCTGGGAAAATATTGAATAATCAATAAAAGGTAATTCTCTCTGATTACCCGGGTACGTGTGCGGGGTGCCTAAATGGGAGTCGGGCCTTGTAAACCTAACCCCACCTTTTGCTCTTGCTGCTTTCACAAGGCAAAAATCCATACCCTGCCCTGCCAGTTTAAATAGCCCACATTGAATTAAGTCAGTAAAAACAGAAATCGATCTTTCCGTTGGCCATCTCACTGCCGTGCCTCGCACCACTGGGCCGGTAATCACCGTTGATCCCTGGCAGAAATTAACCCACAGAGAGAAAGGAGACAGGAGTGTATATGTGAGTGTGAGTGAGAGTGAGAGATAAATAGAGATATTGCGGTATTGGTGTGCAAACTCCAATGGCGATATGTTTTTATGAGCAGCCTTTCAGAGACAGATTAACTATACTCCCCTGCAATAAATATGATCAGATGAAATCCACTTATTCTGTTGAAATTCACTTTGCTCAACTGAAATTCAGTCGAGTCATCTTCGATTCTTGGTTGCTCCTCTCACACACAGTCATAGATACACACCCTGTATCTATACACACACACACTTCTCCTCTCCTCCCTCGCGATCTCACACACTCATTAACTATCTTTTCTCACCAAACACTGAGTAGGAACACAGATCAATATAAGTTTGTGATGTGATTCCCCACTCTTGAGAGCCTTGCTCTCTGCTGATTTTCCTCACCTCTCTCTCTCTCTCTCTCTCTCTCTCTCTCTCTCTCTCTCTCTCTCTCTCTCTCTCTATCTCTATCTCTATCTCTATCTCTATCTCTATCTCTCCCCATAGCTCATCTCCTCTCAGCTGGACATTCCTCTATGCTTTCTAGTGAGTTGTTGTGGCCCTGAGTAACAAATCAGCCTAGGAATGCATGTTGTCTGTTGTAAATGGATTTAGGGCTAATACATTTTCCGAAGCCGAGTAATGGACAGAGTTTCATAATGATGAAGAGTTGGGGCTTGCCTCGAGAGAAACAATGTCGCTGAAGTATTGAGCTTGCTTCAAGAGTTTGTTATTACAAAAGGCATTTCCCATCTTTAATGTGGAATCTTCATCGGGTTTCAGCCTGTGCCGCAACACATCCATCCGATGGGTCAGAGGAGGTTAGAGGAGGAAGCTGTTGTCTCCTCAGTGTGATTTACACCTCACTCACCCCCAGCGACAGCCGGGGAGATAATCACTCTAAATGAACATAGGCTAAATGCAGACCCGACCCAGTCCAGACCAGTATGGGTTTCTGGCTGAAGTATAGGCCACACCACAAATGCCAGATGCTCTCTGCTTCTGCTTTTCCAGATTGGGAATAGCTCTCATCCACAACTAATGAACATCCATTCACTGGATGACAAATTGAGGAGACAAAATGTGTGTCAGGTCATCATAAAGTGTTCTCACAGAGAGCGAGGCCGAGTGGTGACTGTGGATCTGGGAATGTGAATCTGCTCTGTTGTGCAGCAGTCAGGCAGACAAAGAGCCGGGCCACGGCCGTCAGCGACTGTGGGACACACTAAGCATCTGGTGACAGATCCGTCGGGATGCATGACCACTTTACACTGGGCTGCCTGTGTGTGGGAGTCCTGGATAGATACATGGAGTGTTTTTACTGCCGACTTAGTGCACACCTCAGGAATTCCACCCCGGTCCTGTCCTCACTAGTAAAAGCTGCTTGTGTGCCCAGCTCCAAACCGCCATGTGTTTAATTGTCTGTGGTAGGAGTTCGGCAAAGCACAAGTGCTTTATTTTTTCTCCACCTGTCACATAAACACATCTCTAGGTGTCCTTCCCCAGGCTGAATAAGTCAGGTCAAAAAGCAATACCTTCATGGATTCATGCTACTGCTTAAGTTGTTTTATGAGCATCTGGACGCTTTCGACACTGGATTGATGATAACGTGATAAAGGTTTTTAAAGGTCAAAGTGTCTCAAAAGAGAAAGAAATTCCAGGTTTGAGGATTGTGTTAAATGTGAGTCATGTTCATTTAATCTCCTCCCGTTATTTATATACAATTATTCCAAGTCTCAGGAGTGATAGCTTTGTCTATGAAACTAGACATCAAAAGCCCTGTGGGAAAGTTACCTGTTTGATCATTTGTGATGATTATGGAAACATGAATTACAAAACCATAATTGCACCTGCTCTGCATTCATTCCCATGCCACCCTGACTAAGAAAATATAATGAATCCTGTCATTGTGTGTGGCTCTTGGGTAACTGTGTCACAACTGTAACCCTAAGCTTTATGGTCTAGGCCAGTTCAGAGCAATTTAAACCTGTGTGCCATACAATATGATATGTAACAATGAATCCATGTGAAAGACTCCTTATGTGAGTGCCAAGAGTGTTAGGTATATGCTTAGAGGCTTACAGTATTTCCATTTGGCATTTGGTGTTCTTTGTAAATAGATGATTGTAAAATGTACCATGTCAGGGTAATATATACTACGTACTAAATGTCCCCTATAAGGGATGGTGTCCTCAAAGATCGTTGAACAACTTTGAAATATAGTTACATTTTTCCCCCTAAGAACCAGTACGGACTTTAGATCGAGCCATTTTTGCTATAGTTTTGCTTAAGCTGCAATGTTACATCTAGAACCATTCCATGTAGGTTCTTCACAGATCCATATATCAACAGTCCGTACTATAACCACTTAAGGTAGATTCAGAGCCAATGATCTACCAGGGACACGGATTATTTTGGTGTTCTCATCACTGAATGGGTAAGTTGTCAATCTCCCAAATATGTGTATGTGTATAATTTTTTCAACGCCTTTTAAACCAATTGAAATTGCCATATTTAAAGTGCCACATAAAATATGAAAGATCAGGTAAACTGGGGTTCATGGACCTCTAAGTTGGCAGAATCTCGCATGATCCTGTTTAGTTTTTATACAGTTGCCTGTAAATGTATATTTTGTTCCTGTGGCTATACAAATGTGAAGCCGTGCCAAGCAGAAACATCTGTGTGTGAAGCATGAGAGAGCTCGAGATTATCTCGATTCATGCCATACCAAAAGAAAAGTACTTTTTGGCATTCGCAGTAGGCTACAGTAGATGATAATGGTTAGATTATTGTTGTGTGAACTTTAGGTCCCTGTGGGCAATACTCAAGTTGGAAAAGAAATGCAAAAACAGTGCACAGGTCACAGCAACGCTCCTTCAAGTAAAACAGCTACATAATCCCTTCGTAGATGTGAGCTGCAGCACAGGAGCAAATCCTCTCTTTTTTTATTTATTTTTTATTAGAAGCTTCATGTAAAAACATATTAGACCTATGCGTGGTGGAAGTGTCACAGCCCCAGGGTGCGAAGCTGGAATTCATTGTTTGTTTAGCGGATAAGAGGGAGTGCTGCCGGTGCTGCCGGCTACAACAGGAGGTAGTGGAGAGTTCAGCTGCAGGTAAAACTCACCTGAGAGACTGACCTGGAGCTGTCTGACTGCTGGGAAGTCTAACGGGGAGGGAGGAGGAGGCGGGGGCAGCTGACAGACGCTCACGGGACAGGACACATAAAGGGAACATTGTTAGAATCAGGCCACCTCCGAATCAGCCGCTCATATTGTATATCTGCGGTTGGAAATGAGTTGGGAGACAGAAGAAATCCAGGGTGTCAGGGGTTCCTTAAAATGTCGGAATAAGTCTTGAGTGTGTACATTTTTAAGGCTTTAAAAGTAGTAAAATGTCTTACATGCAGTTGTTAGACGGACTATTATTTTCTACATGTAACGACGGGTTTCTTTCTGGAGCATGTCAGATTAATACAGAACAGGGTCAGTAGTATTATCTGCATCCTACCTGCTTTACTAAACACAGTTGGACTTCATTCAATTCCTCGTGTCCTTTTTCTTATTCTGCCCATTTATAGTTTCAGTATTTTACTTAGCTATGTTCAACTGGAAATAGGCTGGTTTTCAAATGATATTATATTAGATTCCAGGTAGCATTGAAAATATCTTATAAAGTCTTGTAAGACTTTCTGAAGCCCTGAAATCCAAAATTTGAATTATCCATCAGAAAGATGTTTACGAAGTTTCCTCAAACAGAGTGTGTGTATCTGAAGTTGTACAAAGGGTAAGGGCTTTAAAATCCCTCAACCAGTGACCCCTAAAATCCCCCAATGACACACACATAAAAGAGAGGTAGAAGGTCGGCGGCACCTCAGCTATATTTGTTCCCACTACAATATAGCATGATATAGGCTTTTATTCTGCTGCTATATAGCTCTGTGTAATCTTTCTAATTGAAGCAATAGTTTAAGTGCAATGTAAATTAATAAACCTTTCTCCTTAAGATCTCCATGGCTGTTGAATTGAAGGTATCAGCTTGTTCTGCAGGACTGGTGCTTATCCATCTTCCAGAAGATTGGTATCTCTTCTTCAAAGAGAAGTGCCTCAGTACCTCCTATTATTAGTGGTGAGTTATAAACCTGTAATTAAGCCCAAATTATGTCTATTAATAACCTGCATGGGAGATGGTTTTGGGGAGAGGCTGAGAACTTAATAACTTAATGTGGAGGTGAGATCAGCGAGGGGACATCTATGAAGACATGATAATTTCAGGAGACAGCCTGCATGCGTTCACCATGACGCTGAACACCACAGACCAGGTGTTGAACTTCCTGCGTACAGATATTCAACATGTTTGTGAAAGGGCCGTCATGCTCCCTCTCATTACCCCCAAATACCTCAGCCAGGTTGCTCCCGTCCAGCCAACGTCACAACTATGACTGACGCTATAGGTGCTCACCTTGAAGCTGCACTATAGGCAAGATGTTTATGTAAAAATACACCGGCCTTATCAGCCTACATCACAAAGTGGGGCTACAACAGAGAAGAGCGTCCCATCCCGCCTCATTGAGACCTTTTAGATTTGTCCTATTTGCCCAAATGAAATTCTGGTGTCCGGTATGATCACTGGCAGGGAATCTTCTCTGCACACAGGAAGTGACGAATTGAAACGAGAAAAGAGCGAAAAAACGGAGAAAGCTGTACTTACCAAGATTTGATCTTTTGCTTCTCTCGCAGTGTTACCAACTCGCTCCCGAGGAAAGTAGCGATTGGCTGCTCAATAAGTCGCTTGACGCCAGCAGATGGTGGTAGGCTGTGTATGTGTGTTGTCCCGCGATCACAGACATAAGCATGAGCGTGCTGTGTTTACTGACATCACATCACATGATATCTGGGTATTGAAGTCCTTACATTTCAAACAGCTACCTCTCACTGCCATTTGGAGCCGCCAAGTTGCCTAGTGCAGCTTTAACGTACACTCAGGCTGAACTATTCCCAATATGGACCCACCTGTACCTATTTTGGTAATGTAAGATGGAGGTGCTAATTTGTGGTGAACCGCTGGTCTCATCTGATGCCAGTTGTGGTATTACACTCTTCTCGGCAACTACGTCTTCATGTCTGCACGCTCGCTGTTAAGAGCACCGCCTTCACACCTGCCGTAAAATATCTGATGATTGAGCCCAGCCCCTGGCCTTCTCCTCCTCTGCTGTTTGTGTGAACTGTAGAGAGGAGCTGTGATGTATGACTGGGTATCATCAGGCTCCGTCTCGCTGCCTTTGTTATCACTTATCTCTCAGCCACTGTGCTACCAGAGGCTTCAGGAAAGTGACAGTTCTTTCATCGGCCCTCTGGCAGGAAACAGGAGGAGGGCCTGCGCTTCACATCTGTCTCGGTCTGCCGTGATCTACCGTTCCTCCCCAGACAGGCCCTTTGACTGATGGGGACAGCTCAGTAATTTTCCTGTTGTCTGGAGTCATCAGAGCTAGTGAAGACATAATTAGCTTCATTGCCTTCAGACGAGGGGTGAGCTTTAGTTGGGACAGGGACACTCACCGCAAACATTTCACTTTTTCTTAGGGAGTCCCCTTTAAAAAGCAGGTGTTGGAGACACTTGGTACATGCTGCTGTAGATTAAATGATTGGAGACACTTGCAAGGTTCCTGCTCTCTCAGCACATGCAATATAAAGACATCAATTTAGCTCCAAAATGCAGCTATATGAAGGTGATGATAGAATAGATAACACTTAATTGCCCTATTATGCAGATAATTAATGTCACGGTCACCAGGTGCAGATGTGAACTGTGACCTCGATCCTCTCTTGCATGACAGTCCACCGCCCTCCTCAGTATCATTTCATTGTCCAACCAAATAACATTTGCAACCTTTTTTGTCAAAAGAAGATAAGCTATACAGGCTGCTTGGATCCATGTTTGTTATGAACAACCTGTAATTGTGATTGACCCATAGAGGACCATGTGCTGTTGCGAGGTTTTACCCGACTTGCACTCGTAAAACTGCTTTCCATCCCAGTCATTTGGTCTCTTCCTGATGTCTGTGAACTAGATAACCTTTCTTAGCCAGGAGATTAGGTACAGAGCGCTGGTAAGGTCCCAGGTATGTGATCCATACAGTAGAGGTAAAAGGCCAAAGCCCTCGCTCAAATGGAAGTAAATAAAACTGAACTCAGAGGCAGGTACTGTTCCATTGGAGTCTGTCAATCACCTTTTATCTAAGAAGACATGGCAAAATAAAATAAAAACCAATCAAGGATTAATTATGGAAGCTAAATTTTAGGTATATTGACAATTTATTTTGTGAAGACTTTCATGGAAACTACACTTTCTTCAACATTCTTCACCATTTGTAGCCCATCATAACTCAATATGCAGTTCTGCTTTGCTTCAGTGTTTACATTACCAGTGTTAGCAAACCTTTTACAGCCTGAAAATGCATGTAAGACCATATAGACGACATGCTCTGTCAGTCCTTGGATCAAGAGCTCTGTCAACCAACACGAGAGTGAAAATAAATGTCTTCAATCTAATAACTCAAATGGCAAAATTAACAACAAAGTGTAGGGATGGGGGTGGTGGCAATGGTAGTGGGGGTGCGGATGATGATGATAATGATGATAACAATGTTGCTGATGGTGGAAACCTTTGCAAATTCATTTAAATGTAATTTTAACAAACAAATTACTGCCAGAACTGACTGGGTTGCTATCATGCCATCATAGTGCAATAAAAACGAGCCGATGATATAATGTCTTCTGCAAGACGGTTTCCAGAGTTAGAGAAGTTACACTACTTTGCTTAATCATCATTAACTATGTTGTGTCTGTGTGAATGTTTGTCTGTTTTGTGGGGTGTACTTAGATACAATAAATGCTATCACTCACAATCTGCTTTGAAAATACAAATTGCGATGGAAATGGCATCTGTTTTCTCATGGCAGATCATACTCCTTTTTTTTTTACCATAATTGCTGTCTTTTTTCCATGACTTCATCACCACAAATGTTCTCGGGCATGAAAATAAACACTATTAAATTAGATTTAAGCTGTGAATGCACTGTTCTTGTTTTTTGGTTTAATTCAAAATCCATTCACTGAACATACTTTTCCCCTTCAGAAATAACAGGGAGAGGGATGAAAAGATAAGATAAAGATTTGCATGATTCTTTGGGAGGAAGCAGCTGTCTTTGTAGATCTGGAGAGTGATTTTGAATGGCAGATTTAGGGGTTAAACTGGGGAGGTTTGTCATCTTTATCTGCTGCTGTGCCTGCTAGCTCCTGCAGCTCCACGGTGCCTCTCAGAGATGTATGTGGAAGCCTCGAGGGCCTGGAAACTATTTTGGTGTAAAGGCAGAAAACCTGTCCGACAGGCTCTAGGCAGTCACAAAAAATATACATATCTCCGATTCTCCTCAGGTCTCCATGAATTTTCTGCCTGTTGGCCTTGCACACTGTAAAGAATACAATCGGCACCTCAAGGATCAGACAATACACAAAAGCTTTGCTTAAAGGTTGTCTGGTGTGAAGAATATGTTTTTTATAAATGTATATTTTGGATTGTTAAAAAAAAGGAACTATCAGTGTGAAAAACCTGAATACATGAGTGGACAAACATGACGAATGCAGATGCTTCCATACAGTTTTACAGTAACATCCTATCATGCTCTGTGGCATGCATACACATGCTGAGCAGAACCACTTGACCTCGATTTTTGATCAAAATGACAAGAGGAAAATATGTAAGTGACTTTGAAAGAGGGTTCATTATTGGGTTACGGATGGCAGGAACTTCAGTCACAAAGACTGCTCAACTAGTAATAGGACCAGTGACTAAAGTGACATCTGCATTTAGATCTATGGGATTGACATCAGTAAATGGTGGAAAGCGCATATTTGAGGGCCGTGATGCTCGTGCATTAGTGTGATATGTAAGTAAGTTATATGTGCCTTTCCCATGATGGACGCTCAGGCCCATATATGGTCTTCCACCACAATCAAGGCAAGATGCGAGTCAGGTGAGCCGATTGCCAAGGCAGGCTGCATGATAAAAAAAGGGCGACAGCACACACACACACACACACATGGAGACCCATGGGGGAAGTAGGAGAAAGAGAGAGACCAAGTGGATTGCCTAACCCGTGTATGACCGAGGAACGTGCTGTGTGCTGCCTCCCTGCCTGTATGAGAACCCCCTCTGTGCTTGACCAACGCTTGTCTGACTACCCTTCTGCTGCCACGACCCCCGGATTACCTGAAAGCCCGCCTTATGTACCGACCCTCTGCCTGGACATTGAACATTCTAATATGCTGCAACCGTGTAAGAGACTAACCCTTTTTTCCCCTGAAACAGTCATTAAAACTGTTGTTTGCCTAGCCTTGTGTGTGGACAGTTTGTTATCTCCGGTCACGTGAACACTCCAAACAGCCCCAAGTGTGTCACAACGGTTTCAGTGCATAAACCCCTCATTATTAAGACAAATGCACATTTGAGAGTTCAGTGGTGCAAAAACCATCTGGTTTACATAGATGTGGAAAAAAGTGATGAGGTCAGATGAGCCATCCTTCACCTTATTCTCCACAAGTGGGCGAGTGCATGTGTGGCGTACACCAAGAGAACGGTACAGGCCTGAATGCTGGACCCCTACAGTGAAAGGGTCCAGTGGCTAATTTTCCTGGCATGGTCTGGGTCCACTTGTCCCCTTAGAGCAGGGGTCTCAAACTCAACTTACATGGGGGCCGCTGGAGGTAGAGTCTGGGTGAGGCTGGGCCGCATCAAGAATTCCACAAAAAAAGGGTTTCAAGTATTCCAAAAAAAAGTACAACTGATCCAATCTTCTCAATCTTTACTAATAACAAGTCAGAACATGCAGAACATGAACGTTCTTCAGAACATAGGCTTCTCTTACTTCCTCCTACTCCTTGCTGCCAGAGACTTGGCAGCGCTTCCTCTCACACAGCTGAGCCACATTTGGCTTGAGGGAGGAAGCAACTGAGACCCTCAGTATGGATTTAAGATGCTCATCTTTAAGTTTGGACCTGAACTTTGACTTATTAAAGTTAATTGTGGAGAAGAGCTTTTCACACAGATAGGTGCTGCCAAAAAGGCACATGATCCGCTTGAACATCCTGGAAAGCTCAGGGAAGGTGGGGGGCAATTCTCTCAAAAATTGT
>OMOT01060147.1:0-12038 GCA_900312575.1 Acanthochaenus luetkenii | reverse complement strand
TAGTTGGAGAGGAGAAGGTGGTAGGCAGTGAGGTTGTCGGGGCGCTTAGATTTTCTCCATTTCCTCTCAGCTGCCCGAAGCGCTGTTCTATGAGTTCGCAGAGGTTCAGACAGCCGTGGGGCGGGTGGAGAAGATCGAGCTGGGTTAGTGGTGAGTGGGCAGAGAGAGTCTAGAGAGGAGGAGAGGGAGGAGAAAAGGGTAGAGGAGGCATCATTAGTGGACAGGAGAGAAAACTGCTCAGTAGAGGGGAGCGATGAAAGAATAGCAGAAGAGAGCAAGGTAGGTGAGAGGGTTTTTAGGTTGCGCCGGGTCGTGATGGAGTGAGTGGATGCTGAATGGGAGGGGGAGGATGAGATGGGATGGGAGAAGGATACAAAGTGGTGGTCAGATACAGGGAGAGGGGTGACGGTAAGGTTGGAGGTGCAGCAGGATCTGGTGAAGATGAGGTCAAGCAGGTTCCCCGCCTTGTGAGTCGGGGGAGATTGAGAGAGAGAGGTCGAAAGATGAGAAAAAGTTAAGAAAGGCTAAAGATTTCTCTGGCTGGATGTCAAAGTCGCCTAGAAGAACGAGCAGGGTGCCGTCTTCAGGAAAGAAGGTGAGAAGGACATCCATCTCATCAAGGAAGTCCCCAAGGTGACCAGGGAGGCAATAGATCACCACAATGGTATGCTTGACAGGAAGAGACACAGAAATGGCATGGAATTCAAAGGTGGAAATTGAAAGGTGTGAAAGAGGAACGACAGTATAGGTCCACTTAGGTGAAACAAGGAGGCCTGTGCCTCCCCCACGGCCGGAGGCTCTAGGGGTGTGGGAGAAGGAGTAAGCAGTAGAGAGGGCTGCTGGAGTGGCCGTATTTCCAGGTATGATCCACGTCTCTGTGAGTGCAGATGACACATCCTCATTAATTACGAATTGGTTTGGCTCAAAAGTGACCCACTCTTTCAGAACACTTGAACTATACATGTAAATTAAATCATCTGAATCACTAATGACTAAGGGAACATGATCAAGTGGCGTTATTACTTCCTCCTCTCATCCACATCTGCAATCAGTAGCACCATCTTGCCCCTGAGCAGTGTACCGTGTAGAGATTAAATATGTGAAGTGTTTATGAGAAATTGTGATGCTATTTTCAGCCTTGTCAAGGAGGGGAGATGACACACACACACAAACTTGTGGAAGCTGCTGCAAGTCCACACACAGTCTGAGATAAGATGCGACTGGGGTAGGGCACTGGAAATTAATATAGAAATTAAGCTAGGTGTGAATTAAACCATGCATGAGGGACCGATTTTGTGAATAACGTTTCAATCAAATGTAAAGTACATTTAAAGTACAACATGAATAAACACAGAAAAGGTCTGACAGTTTCCAGGCAAAACATATGAAGTGTTTTGTTTAAAATACGGTATATTGAAACAATGCATATGGGTCGACAATTATTTACAAATAATTCTGTTTTAACCTGCTTGATTTAACAGATGGGAGAGGTTTACAGCATTGAGACTGTCGGGTAAGTCACATAAAAGCATATTAAATTGACTTTCAAATACATTGCTTTGGCCGTCTAAACCTTCTGGCACTGGCAATTGACCGTTATGGCAAACACCTTAGTAGACTGAAACACACAATATTATGACCTCTTTTGTAGGTTATAAATATCTAGTAGGTAAAAATTCACAAAAACCAGCCAACTTGATATTTATATTATCAAACCTCCAAATGATGCCTAAGTGGCTGGTAGAGTACACAAACTTACCAGCCACAGCCAACATTTATTAGCATTTGGCAATGGTAATAATTTTCCACTGTGTGTTTGTATCCGTCTGTCTGTCTACCTGTTTGAGTGTGAGGGTCTGGTACTTCTCAAAGGCCTCCTGAGGTAGCGAGCCCAGCTCTCTGATCTTCTTCATGCACTCCTCTTTCTTCTTGAGCAGCATGCCCTGCCTGTTGGTCATCTTCTCCAGCTCCTTTGTGTCGTGGTTGATGGCGTCGTTCTGCTCCTTCTCGACGTTCTTCCAGCGATCCATGCTCTTCAGGTGGTCCTTAATCTCTGCCTCGGTCTTGTCAATCAGACCGTCCAGATCTGGGATGGATATGGGGGAGGGAGGAATGGTTAATTCCAAATAAGATATCTGTACACATACTGTATATAGTGCAATTTTAAAGAATGATGTAAATCCTTGGTCACAGGCTGTATCCTCTATTTCTAAGAGATATTGAAATTAACTAAAGGAAACAAACTGAGGTGCTAGTGCTCAAAATTTGCAACAAAATTAAAAGAATTGCCATCACTCTTGAAAAATGTATGCCATCTATCTTCATTCAGCAACTACAAGCAACAAGTTTTGGCTATACAGCTGTCATTAGCAACGACAAAAGCGTTGGCTATTTTGCAGCAAAGGAGTGAATATAAAATAACTACTTGGGAATAAGTTATGAATATGTCTAACAAGTTAGTGAGCACGATTAAATGTCCATTCAAATTGTCTCTATTCCAGAATAGGTGCTTTCTGACAATTGCATTCTATCAACCTTGTCTGAGTCATAGCACCACTTGAACATTTATACAACTGTGGGCCAGACTAATTCTGGAGGAACATATTATCCAAGATGTGGGACAAACTCAGCACAGCAATTAATTATCGCCATCTGCTGGTAGTACCAACCTAATGAGGGCAGCTCTGCTTCTCCAGTTTCTCAATGTATAACTTTGTTTTTCTAGTATGGCCCAACTGGTCACAATTTTGGGTCCAATACAGAATAAATAATTGAAGGTATTACAAATATCTTACCAATTAAGCTTTTATTTAGTTGTGTCATTAGATACCTCCTTAGAAAGTACCTAACAAATCTGTCTCTCAAGTAACTATGACAAAAAACAACACTAAAATGTACTGTACGTTTCCAAAATCACTATAGCCTTCTCTACAGTCAAAACAATTATATAATACACATTGATATATATTCTTTGCATATAATTGTTGTTTTTCTTGTTATTTTTCTAAAGGAAGTGTAAATGTGTGATGATCTTGTTATTGCACTTATTCTAGTGCATTACAGGTGGAATATATGCCAATACAGATTGATCTGTGCTGATAAATATTGGTGGACCAACATATTAGTCACAGCCTACTCTTTCTTATCTTTCAGGGTGCGATCACACCTTCAGTTCATTTTCTTTGGTCCAAATCATAGTGGAGAAATTTACTTTGTTGCATCTTTGAAGTTTACTTTGTTGCATCTTTGTATTTGGTTAATTCAGGTTCACACTGCCCAACTACAAGGGAACCAGGGCTTGTAAACTAAAGTTACATGGACTCACAAGTAGATTGTTAATCGGACAGTGTTTTGGTAACCTGTCATCGCGCTCACCCAAGTTCGAATAGTATTGGTCTCATCTGCCCAAACAAACCGAACTAAAGGCATAAATGCTCCAGTTAGAACAAACTGCTCTAAACTGCTTTGCGTGAACATGCCCCCAGTCTCAGCTGTTTGTTGTCGTTTTTTATTAATCAATAGTTTTTCTGCTGAGCATGGAGACACACGTTCACATTTATACAATCACACATTGACGCCTGGGAATTTCTCAGTACTACCGCCAACAGTCCTGCAATATTGACCATTGAGCAGCTCTGCTGGAGTAACTGGGGGTTACCTTGCTCAGGGGCACATGAAGGGGAAGCTCATTTACTTTCCTCAAACAAATTTTCCAGCTGGTCCAGATTTGAACCGCTGACCCTCTGGTCACAAACCGACTTCTCTACATTTTAGGCTAGCACTGTCCCTCGTTGTGTCTCTAATAGTATGCCAACCTTCTGATCGTGCCAAAGTGTCTTTGACACGTTTGTTAATGCCGTCCAGCTCAGAGGTTGTGGCTGTGAGCACTGTGCCTCCCTCAGTCTCTCGCAGCTCGTTCAGCTCCTGTACCAAAGCAAAATAGGCCATGTCAGGAACAAAAGGGTCAAGTAAATTCAAACACCCAGTTTTTTACCTCTATGAATTGAGCACACAAAGCACTGAATCTACAACTTTCCACTTACAGTGGTGATACACAATTTCAACCAATTTACAATGTTTATTTCATTGAGTTTGACAGCAGCTCTACGATAACCTTGATTTTCTTGGTTACACAACAAACAATGTATCTTACTTTAGGAATAATTATTATATAACAGAGGACAAGATAACAGTACAATACAGACAAATTACTCTGTGCAGTATCTTACTTTGATATAGTACTGAACACTGTGAGACTTGTATCTGCTGACCTAACGGTAGGGAGTTCACAGGGACAGGGGGCAGCGTACCTGTTCCACTTGGTCAAGGCGCTTCCGCAAGTTTTCATTGAGGTAGGTCTCCACTCTGGTCATGATGCCCTCCAGCTTGATCCTCTCATTCAGCAGCTGCCTGTTGTCCTGTGGGTGGACAGAAAGACAAACATAAACACACACGTGTGTTAGCTCCTTTCAGGGTGTAGAGACACAAGTACATTCCCAACCTGGTTCAGTTAGTATTTGCAAGTCTTTCTTGCATTGGTTTTCACCTGCTTGGTATACCAGGTCTGGTACATTCACTCTCTTAAGAACATGCATTACTGCACAGCCTATCCCCTAAACGACACACAAACACCTCTGTGTGCACTCAGTCATGTGCAGGCAAAAACCAAATAAACAATATAATTAATAAATACAAAGTACAAGCATTTTTTCACAAGCAAGACAATTCAACAACCACCAATACCGCAGCACTAGACACGAAAGGCTCGGTGTTTGGTAGGTGGGACTGTTGCGCAACACTAGGAGGAACGGTGGAGGGTTTATTGAGAGCAGCTGGCGGCAGGAGAGAAACAAGAAGCAGCGCTGGATGACAGGAACATCCCACACAGCTGCTGCTAGCTACTCTCACCTCAGTCAGTCAGACTAGCGTGCTGCAGGAGGGATGGGGGTGTGTAAGACAGAGAAACATCTAAATGTTGAGAGTAGGTAGTGGTGTACTTAAGAACTACAGCTAGATTAGCATGTGGAGGGTGTGTGTGCTCATGTGTTTGAGAGAGACACAGAAAAACAAGGCGAACATGATGTCCCCCACAAATGATGCAGTCCACTCAGAAAGGGTCCGCTCCATTATGGTGTGCCGGCGTGTCGCTCACTACGTAGAAGCAAGGGTGGAAAAAAGCGCTTAGACCGTTTTTATTTAACATGACCAACACACTACAGCAGTGTATCAGAAGAGAAACGACCAAAAGAGACAAACAACCATATATTGATTAATAAGTAAAAGTAAACCAACAATCACAAATTGAAAAAAAGTCCATGAAACTAAAGCCCCTTCATGAGTGCTTCTCACTTCTTGGAGATTGTAAGGCTGCCTTCAACACACCTGGAAACTGGGGAGTTTCCCACCTCGTAGTGAAACTATGACGCTCGAGTGACGCAACCGCATTTTGGATTAAAAATGACTTTGAAATCGATACTTTTCAAAGGGCATCGATACCAGATGAGTAGTATATGAGTATCGAAGTATCGATACCAGTTTTGATTCGCCCATCCCTAGTGGATAGTCCTTTCCTAATTTAGCCGCATCATCAGCAGATGGTTACTGTAAAATGATGACGGAGGCTTTTATTCGAACAATGGCATTTATTTAAACGGTTAGTAACTTAGTCTGTATCCCGATCTACTCTACACACAAATTACCATAACATTGCATGGTAAATGTTTACCGTATATGACAGTTACTGTTCCTTGTTCCTATTTATTTAGGCAGGATTCCCAGTCTATATTTTCGATGGCTATGGTGACTTCACACTCGTTTGTTACCACACTTGTAAACCAACGTGGCGGAGACATGTCTGGCGGAAACCTGTTAAGTGGCCTCAGGCCTCGTTGCGCTTAGAACCAGAGACTGGCCACGCGAGACTAACAGCGTTAAAGCTTCATGCATCCATGGGAAAACGCACATATTAAAAGATCGATCTCAAGATTTAATGAATTGATATCGGAAGATCGATTTGAATCTGAAAATTTATTTCCAAAACCAAGTCCTACATTTTCTGGCAACGGCGATAGAATCGATAGATGAAAATATCTATGATAGAAATGTTTCTATCATCCCACGATATATATCGTCATATCTAACAGCCCTACTGGAAAGCTGAGTAAACAGAGAACACCAAGAAAAAGCTGTGGTTGTAGCTGCCCAAGTTGACTCAAAATGCTCCCTGAATTGGAACAAACACATTTCCATATTTGCCTGTATGAAGAACAGTTATGGTTGTGTGTGCACCTGAACGATATTTATTAATTCAGTGTTGTACCCATCTCCGTTGCTCACACCACACTTGTCTTTGTTTCGTTGCTACGTGTCCTCGCCATTCTTGCTGAGCCTTCAGAGAAACACAACCGGCACGTTCCCCGGCATGTGTCATTTTAAAATGAGTGGGAACCGCACCCACCTGTGCCTAAAGCGGTGCACTGGGACACTCTAATGGAGCAGACCCTAACAAATGTCATCTTGTTTTTAACTGTTGTTGTAGCGCTCCCCTTGGGATAATCAGTATAATTTGGAAA
Organism: Acanthochaenus luetkenii; assembly: GCA_900312575.1. Taxonomy (NCBI): domain Eukaryota; kingdom Metazoa; phylum Chordata; class Actinopteri; order Beryciformes; family Stephanoberycidae; genus Acanthochaenus; species Acanthochaenus luetkenii. Next base: position 5,466 of record OMOT01060147.1, on the reverse strand, counting down.
ATGCCAGAACGCAGAGGTGAGATAAATCATTTCCAAGTTTCGTCAAAATCCACTCAGCGGTGTGAGATATCGTTCATGACAGAAGGACAAACAAACGAAGAGGAGGAGATTGATCCATCCATCTGATCCTTCGCCCACAGACTAAAAGATGTTGGTAGGAGCTTTCCAATTACAACACTGACAACCATGTAGAGGGAGGAAGAGAGCTGTATGCTCATGTCCATGACACAATTTAAAAAAGTTGTAGGTAGGAGCGGTCCAAGAACTGCACACCTCAATCAATATGTATCTTCAATTGTAAGTGGGAGGTGGTGGAAGATTACATCCATATATACAACGCTCCAACATTGCCGATTTGCAGTTATTTCAAAGTGTGACGCAGCACGGCGCACTATGCCACAGATCTACTGTATACACACAGACACAGAGATTATATCCCTTAGAAGCCCTGCCTCCTCCTCCTCCTTCCTACCTGCTGGAGCTGTCGGATCTCATCATTGAGGTCATCAACACGCCTCTGGTCCTCCAGGCTGAGCTGAGAGAGCAGGTCTGTACCCAGCTCGGCCTTCAGCGACTCCCTGGTGGACTCCATGGCGTGCAGGCTTGCCTCCAGACTTTGGAGACTGCGTTGCTAGAGAGGAAGAGGAGGGAGAGAAAATGATATCATAGGACATCAGGGTATGGTATGGAAAGATCCGTGAATCACTTTGCTTTACTTTACAGGTAAAATTAGTTCTACTTAACTTGTTTGTGTAAAGGCACACAGGTTGACATTTTGACACAGTGTAGTAGAGAAACACTCATTTTTGTTCAAATAAACTATTAATGGCAATTTTACCACTTAGAAGTGTCATTTCATGGTATTTTCAGTTCAGTTCAGTATTTCTTAATTATTTGGGTTATTGTATCAGAACTAAAACCACAATAACTCGGCTGGTATCAGTTTGAGAGTAAAATGTAGGTACTTTGACATTATTTTAACATTAATGTCTATGACAGTGAGGGATTACCTTGGGCATGAATGTCTTCTCTGATTGCTGCCTCTTCTCCTTGAGCATCTTCATCTCTGACAGAATACTGTCTCGGGATGCCTTGAATTTCCTCTGCTGTGTCTCGATCTGCTGCATCTGGTTCATCAGTTGGTCTATCTCATTGTTGATACGTGGGCGGCAGCCGTTAAGGAAGCATAATGCCAGTGTAGATACCTGCAGACAGCAAGGGCTCCACTAGAGGAGGTACTTTCAGGGTGGCCAAAGCTCAATGGGGCTCGCATCAGAGAGGTGAGGTGTTGCTACACTAAGATAGATCAGCGTGGGGACCCGGTCTCATACCTTGACATGGGACCCATAATTCCAAGCAGCGCCCCCGAGGACACACAGGGCTACAGAAAACACACTAGCAGGATGCACAGTCAGAGATTTACATCTCCATAATTTTGCTAACAGGTATAAAGAGGGACAGCACTCTTTATGTGCCTGATTGGAGTGAAAACTACAATGATTCTACCACAAGTTAACACCAAAATCCTGTGGTAGTACAGTGGTGTTGTAACTAAGAGAATCACTGAGCAAAATATTTCATTAATGCGTTGACTTAGCAAAGTACAAAATCACAGTGCTACTTCCTGGTATGCGTCTGCCCAAGCTGCAGCAAGGGCTGTCCGTGCTTGTGACTCCTGATGTACTGCCTGGTATACGAGCGCACACTGTATTTCCCTTCTGCAGGGCTTTTAGGGCTCTGAGCTGCCTAAACTGTGAATACTGCAATTCCCATAAGCACTGCGCTGCGCATGGCAAAAAGCGTTACACACAAACAAACGCACACACAGAGCCCTTGCTGTTATTTATAGGTTTATAGGTTTTTTATTAAGGAAGTGCAACCCAAAGGGCTTCGATAATGTGATTGGGCTTCCCAGGGCAGTGTCATCATCTATAAGTCAGAGGATTAAGGAGAGCTGTACGCACACATCATTAAGCTTATCTAACAGACTGCCTTATTGATCGTATAGCACTAACAAAGGGGCTGGAACACTCCTCTGGACCGTAGGGCTCAATACGCACACAGGCCAATCAATCTAAAAAGGGCTACAGAAAGTCAGATGACTGCCCTGCCATGGGCAGAGCAGGTGGAGAAAACTATTAGACCATTTTCATGAATGGGAACAGCCGACATCAGGCCACATACTCCCCTGAATAAAAGTATTTTTTTAAAGGGAAACATGCATCCTTCTCTGTGAGGACTACTTCACTTCTTCTGAATAAAACAGAAAATAGATGCATAACACAACCAAGTCAATAAAGCTGTAGCAGAGTACGAGCAATCACGACGCAAGTGCACTTACCACATCACCTCAATATGTCCACCGATGGCACTTGTGGAAAAAACTTAAATGTCAAAACTTAAAATAGAAGGATGGGTGAGGTGCATCAACCTAATCACATGCTTATCTAAAGGGCAGAGGTGGAGACTTAACAACAACAGGCTTTTAAATAACTGATCTGTTCTCTGACTCACCATTGCAGGAGTGAAGGACAGGCACCATGTCATCAACATAGCCGTCCATCCCCTCCCCACCCACTCACAGATGTACGTAACCGCCAGGTGCACCCACTATCCCATATACGCATGCTGGCTTTGAGGTAGCTACATAAACCTGATCAATTTAATCCACCTTTAAAATCACCCTGTAATTCACACTCAGGGATGATGTTTTTTTCCCTACAGTTCTTAGATAGAGAAGAAGCTGCTGCATGCTACACTTAAATAATAATTCTGGTTATTTTCAACCTGGGCCTTATTTTCCTTGTTTTTGCCATAATGACCATTCATTATGTTCAACATTTTGTCACTTACTTCACTGTAGAACTTTACTTACCCCCGTTTTCAGGGAGTGCTGCTCTCCAACACACACTCAAGAGCCCAAATCAATCAACAGTTGTACCCACACTGTAATGGGACCTTATCCATGACCTGAAACTTGCGTATATTGTGGTGTTAGTGGGGTTATTTTAACTAGCGTGAGCTAGTTAGCAAATACTCTAATGCTGCGTTCATGTCATATCGTTCCTTCAGTAAATACACTGCCGACGGGAAAAAAACATTCACGTCAACCTCCTAGTGGTAATTACGAGTAAGGAATTATTTGTGGACTCCATTAAATCCCACCTGGCATCACGATGTGCAGAAGTGTGTCACGAATTGTGTCAATACAAACATAATAGGGAATCCACCAATGTCAGCAATCCAAGGCACTGAAAATCAAAACTATCAGTTATACTCATAATAATATAATCAACCATAAAAGCGAGAAATATCTGTTGTAGTTAATTCACGGTTGATTTTGAATTAATAAATAAATATGATTTTGAATGTGGGCATTCCAACGAGTAAAAACCACGTTCTCCCGCTTTTTCCTTTATGACGTGAACACAGCACAGGACCGACAGCTAGCAAAATAAGTGTGTGAGCAAATGGACTACTATTACTGAAATGTTCTGATAATTGTTCAAAGCTATTTAAAGACGTGTAACTGCAGTGTCAGCGTTATTGTGTTGAAAGGGTGTGTTTTAATCGCTTTTTGAATTGAACTATTGAAAGATTGCTTTGGCCTTGTAAGCGTGTATTAGAGAGCAGCGCTTCGGGCAAACTGTTGGTATGTCAAGCTCTATGGTGAAATAAGTGACTAAATTTTGAACACAATCAATTGTCATGATGGCAAAAACTAGGAACATAAGGCCCAGGCTGAAAACAACCAGAATGATCCTTTAAGCATGGAGTTTCATTCCAAAACGTTATATATGGAAATATTTTGCAAGCTGAAATTCATCAGTTAAGATTTAAAAAACATGGATTATTCTATCCTCAAAAACTGAACTATTACATGAACAGGTCTGAAGATAACTCGTACCTTTAATAGTAACAATGTTTTTAAATTTCATGTTAATCGTTTTACCAGTGAGCGTCACTTTAGTTCAAAATGGTGAATATCTCATTTTTAAATGTAGAAACATGTAACGAAGGAGATTCACACATCCAAGCAGACTTATTCCCTACCCTTTCTTGGAGGCTGTTTGGTACTCAACTGTGTATATGACTCAACCCCTTTTCTTAGAATCAATATCAGATTCATGTTGATTCTAAAAGGGTGAAAATCACTTTCTCCGGTAAAGTGATGATTTAGTGAAGCCTCTAAGAACCCTGCATGACTCATTTTCGAGAAAACAACTGGTCCCAACATAAGAGAATGAGTAAGTTTGATCCACATTGAAACCTCCATGGATTTTCACTGTCAGTAACACTAAAAATATGTCTGAAGGACAGCTAGCCATGCATGTACTAATTGTAGTAGGAATCGTACAATGAAAATTATTACATTTAGTAAAAGGGCATTTCCTGTGTTTCATAAATAGCGCTCTGTAGCTGACTTTGTTTTTGCAAATGTATGTTGAAAATAGGCCATCTACCTGTACTCGGACTTCAACCTTTCTTTGATTTTGTTTTATTATATGCATTCCCTGTTAAATTAACTCAAACAGAAAAATTGAAATCTATGGTGCAGCCAGACTAGTTGTTATCCCTGTGTAGCTCAGCTGGTAGAGCATGGGACGAACGTTAACAGGGTTATCGGTTTGACTCACACTAGGGCCACCCATACTAAAAATGTAATGTCACTATTCAGCACGTTGGGCAGCAAGGTGGTGTAGTGAGTAGAGAAACTGCCCTTTAAGCTGGAGGACCTGGGTTGAAGTAGAACAATATGTAGAAAGGATATGTTCGATGTTCCTGCGCAAGTTTTCATTGAGCTTGGCCTCTAGCTCACACAGCTCCTCCTCAGCCTTCCTCATGTCCTTCTGCAGCTCCAAACGAGACTTTCTGGTATCGTAGTAGCCCCCTGTCAGAGCTCCACGGTGGCTCACCTGGTCACCTAGAAGGACACAACACAATGTATACATTCATGCTACAGACAAAATTATACAAATCAATGTTTTTTTTGTACAAAAAAGTAGCACATGTGCAACTTTATATTCAAAGTGAGGATGGATATTTCATAATTGCACAGCTCATACTGTGGCAGCCAGAGGCAGGTTAGGCAAGCTCCTCTAGGGGCGCTAGGGCCCAAGCACAGTCCTCTCCCTACTCAGCATGATGCAAGACAGGTGAGGAAGTTGCAGGGAAGCACAGGGCCAATCAGGGGAGAGAGCGGGCCCTATAAAAGAGGCAGGAAGTAGAGGGGTGAGAGAGGAGTGATTCATACGGAAGAGAGGGAACTGTGTGTACCCCTATGGGAGAAGTGTGGGCAGGAAGAGACAGAGTGGACAAGGTAGCGAGTGACGTGGGAGGTGTGGAGTGAGAGGGAGTAGAGGTGAGCAAGTGGAGGACCAGAAAGATAGTAGATGCCGGAGTGGAAGACTGGGTACGCTGTGTGCCCAGACCCCTGACCGTCCGAGGACCCTTCTGGTGCCTCCC
>OMOT01060145.1:0-16463 GCA_900312575.1 Acanthochaenus luetkenii | reverse complement strand
GAGGTAGAGGGGTGTTAGAGGTAGAGGGATGGTAGAGGTAGAGGGATGTTAGAGGTAAAGGGATGTTAGAGGTAGAGGGATGTTAGAGGTAGAGGGATGGTAGAGGTAGAGGGATGTTAGAGGTAGAGGGATGTTAGAGGTAGAGGGATGGTAGAGGTAGAGGGATGTTAGAGGTAGAGGGATGGTAGAGGTAGAGGGATGTTAGAGGTAGAGGGATGTTAGAGGTAGAGGGATGGTAGAGGTAGAGGGATGGTAGAGGTAGAGGGATGTTAGAGGTAGAGGGATGTTAGAGGTAGAGGGATGGTAGAGGTAGAGGGATGGTAGAGGTAGAGGGATGGTAGAGGTAGAGGGATGTTAGAGGTAGAGGGATGTTAGAGGTAGAGGGATGGTAGAGGTAGAGGGATGTAGAGGTAGAGGGATGGTAGAGGTAGAGGGATGGTAGAGGTAGAGGGATGGTAGAGGTAGAGGGATGGTAGAGGTAGAGGGATGTTAGAGGTAGAGGGATGTTAGAGGTAGAGGGATGTTTAGCAGCCCAGAGCTGTTAGCCATTTCTCCTTTTTGGTATTTCAAGTGATTTCATCTTGTGTCGAGACTTAAAACATGTTTCTTCAAACAAATGGAAGACGTCCGCCAGCGAGGTGAGATCATTTCACTTTGTTTTCAATGGATTCCCTTGTTGCCACCACTGCTGCTGATGAGCCCGGACCCCTGAAACGTCATGTTCCGTGCACCAGACGTGAGACAAATACATTTCCCCACCACGGAAGGTTTGCGTGAAGCAGACTGTGGATAGGCGACACGTTTACCTTCAACTCCAAAGACCCGGGTTCAATTCCCAACTCGTGCCAAAACATTTCAGGGACTGTTGTGCTGATAGTGGTCTCTTGACCTGGTAGCTGCCTGGCGAGCTTGCTCATGAAATATACAGAGAGGACTCTGGGCAGCAAGGATATCATTTTTAAATTGCATGTTCATTGCTATAATCAGTGTATTTTACCCAGGAGGCCACTTGATGAATCCTTGCAGCGACTCTTAATGTAATGCCTGTTGGATAATGTAATAAAATGTCCCTCCAAGTGGGGAAGAAAAAGTGAATACATTCCTGGATAATGTAATAACATAAACTCCCCATAAGAGTTATTACTCAATATTATACATTACGACCCTTATGAAGTCATAATCACAGAAAATACCATCACCAACTTCACACGATCGACACCTGAAAAGAAGGTGGCACACAACCAAATATGAGCCATGGATATCAAATTCAGGACACGGACTTGAAATAATTTCTCATATCTACAATAAACTGTTACCTCAGTCAATCTCAGGGGACAAATGTCATTACTGTGGGATATGATGTTTCATTAGACCTTTTGCGGAGCTCTACAGTTACACCAGAAGAGCAGTGGGACCCTGCCCTCCCCTGTGGAAATATGATATGTCATGTGCCATTCTCCTCATTTCTTATGCACGTCACCTTGCACGCAGGCTAAACGAGAGGAAGATCTTTTCTGCTTTTCTGCACTGTGTCCCATAGATGTGTGGACAATCACCGGGGCAATAATATGAAGTCGATTTTACTTCTGTCACTGTCCATATTCATTTTAAATAGATTGACAAACTTCCATATTTGATTGATATTAGTGCGAATTTCCCATCACGGTAAGATAGTTTGGACTCGTTTAGAGTTCTCGCTTCATTACTGCATGTGGAATGTTGAATGCATCTAATTCTGAATAAATAAGAATGTCCTAGATTACTACTCTAGATCCGTGAATAACTCCTTTCATTTGTACTTGTAATTTGCCTGTTAACCACGTGACCACTAACATTTTGGCAGTAGTTTTCTCTAAGGAGTTACAGGCATCAAGTACTCTAACTCTAACTGGATTCAGCGGTTTGTGGGCCATTAATCCGGGTTTACATGTATCCCCATGAGTGACTGGTCAGGAGTGATCTAGGTTGATGACTGAAGCGTCATTGATCCAGGCAACAATTATTCCAGGGAAGCAGGTGAAGAGTCATGGCAGCCCTGTGAATTCCAACAGAGTTATATTCCCTTTTCAATTAATACAAACAAATGTTAGAACTGGTGATTTGAAAGGAAAAAAAAATTTAAATAGAAAAGGTGGAACTTATAGCAATTTAATTTGCCAGGATTTATCACTTTGTTGTGAATCTCACATGAATACGAGGGAAGAGCTAAATAAACACTTAATGTGTCTGGATCCAGACCATTTAATTCCTGTACTAAGGGCCTGATTTACTAAGATCCCAAATAAGACGCACTAAATTGAACAGATAGCACGTGTGGTAAATTATCCCATTGCGGCTGATCAATTAAGATAAATTGTGTAGATGATGACAGGCGCAAACAATTATATCTAAATGAGGTTTTTGCGTGTTTGGAGCGCTTTCAAAGATAATTAGACGTTATATTGAAATAATTGTAATTTAATTCAATGAACAGTTTTATTAAATGTACCATTTAAATGTGAATTTGATGAGTAACTTTATAAAAGGTTTTTAGTAGATCAGGCCCTAAGTTGTGTGTATGTGTATGTGGGTCTATGTTGTTTCGCCATGATGTCAATTCCACATACACAGCTGAATGTGCGTTTACGGCTGTGACCTCCAGTGGTCCACTAAAGGGCGGGGCAGATAGAGGACACTTGTCTGTTGTTTCACTGGAAGCTGTCCTGCTGATGACGGGTGCCAGCTTGGCTAGGCCGTGTCAATACAACTCATACGCTTCATATTTATAACCTCCTCTTCATTTTACCCTAAGAGCCTGTGATGCATTATTGATGGTGCCAAGACAATATATTGAGTTTTTGCACTTCAATAAGATATAGTCTGTCCAACTTAACACGGCTATAGCAAAACACAACATCCCTTTACCAACGTCAAGTGCATGGTTGTGCTTTAATTCAAACTAGGCTCTGATATATTATACTGTAATGCACATACACGTGTGTGTGTCTGTGTGTGTGTGTGTGTGTTTTGACACCGTTAATCTCTTTACAATGCATTTCAACACATGCATCCCAAACCTCGATTTCCTCGTTGTCCTGTGTCATGTTTAACATTATAGGCCCATGCATTTTTAATCGCAAACATGGTAGGGGAGTTGGGCCTCTGTATTGGCCAAGCGCTATCTTTAGCACACAGCTCAGTCAGAAAGGCAGAAAGGGTGGAGGACAGTAATATGACCTTAATGTGTCAGGCCCGAAGGCCTCGCCTGGCTCAGCGCCTGTCAATATTACATCGGGATCAGCACTTTTGGAACCAGTGCCGAGCCTCCCCACCTGACTCTCTGCAGTGCGAGACACCGGTCTGCTCTCGCGGAACCGTTAGCAACCGCTACGTGATATTTGCCACCGCCGCGATTCTGTTTCAAATGTCTGTTTCAGGCTCTCGACACGATAAGAGCTTGTCAATATAGGATATATTGTAAACAGGAAACAAAAGGTGGTACAGCGAATAAGTCGGAGGATACAACTTGGCACGCGTAATACATCACACCCGGTTATCTCTGGAATTGGTTGCTGGATATTAAGCTGGAGCAAAAAAACATTAGATACTGTGGTATTGTATATATTTAAGGTTTGACCTTGTTTGAGTTGCAGGTCTATTCCTTTAATGCATACGCTATCTCATAAAGTAATCGGAACATGAGCGATCTGGTCGCCTCTATTTTCATGGAGATGAGATGGACCTAATCTGGAGCAGTGACTTCATTTCCGAACCGACTGACACATATGGACAGATCATGAATGCTAATGGTCTTATAGCAATTTATCATGTTTTCTTGTGTTCTTATCAACCCAAATAATATCTTGTTTTTAGTAAGCACAAAAAGCACCAGATGGAAATCTAGCAATATTTATGTGCACCACAAAATGTTTGAAGATTTGCACGATACCTACTATTGATTGTGGTCCATCTAAAAAGATAAGGATACACTTCCTGGTTTAGAATATTATGGTCCATTGACCAACTGAGCATAAATGTTGATCTATAAACTGTATGAAAAGGTTTTCTGTGTGTCTTTGGACAGAATCTTAAAGGGCTTTACTGTAGTAATTCAAATGTCCCTCTATTTACATACATAAATGATCAAATATGTTTAATGAAGACATTTTGAAAGTTAGATTTTATTTGAGTTATTGCATTTCCATTCATGCTTTAATTCTCCAGTCAACTGGACTTGGTCCTGATTGGATCTCTTCACAAAAGAAATACTAATATCCTGTCAGGCAAATTTGCAGCATTTGAACTGGAAAGCCTCAACAGGTTTACCTCCTTTTAATTAGAGGAGCTGGTGGTGCTGGCCAATCAGGATCCAGTATTGTGACTGTTCTACCTGTAGGCACATGGTCCTTCAATCAATTCAATCAATAAATACAATTTTAACTAAATTACATTTATTTGCGAAACATCAGGAAGAACGTTACTCTCATCCTGAGCTATAGTACGTTAGAAAGCAAAATAGAGAAAACCGAATAATGTGGGACCTTTGAGGGATTTGCCAATATGAATGAACACCTACATTTCAACACAGTGTGTCTGCTTCCCAAGTACAGTAGGTTTATTAATAGGCTTTAAAGGCCCTGCTGCAATAAAGCACCGCGTGTCTGAGGCAAAGACGCCTGCGGCAGCAACGCCCCCTGCCCGCTCGGTGTTAGAACAAATAACATCTGCTTCCGTTAGCACCACCTTCACTGCAGCTGTGTTGATTCCCCATGATCCCCGAAGAATATAAACCCACACCATTAATGCCTCCGCGACTGTCAAAACCGTTTCATCAGCACAGAAACGGTTTGTTTGCACCCGGCCCAGCTCTTTTATTACAAATAACATCAGAGGCGCTTTATAGCCTCCGACGCTGCAACAGGTTATCTGTCTTTTTATGTTACTGCAGTCTCGTTAGGTAGCGGACAGCCCAGTGCGCGTAATTGGTTATGGTCCAAACAAAAACTTCAACAAAACAAAATACTGCAGAAGACAATGTCTCCCATGATGCACCTGTGACGGAATCCACCGAGAGATGCAAATCATTAGGTTCTCTAAACAAAATGAAAGAGAAACCAGGCGGAATCAAACCGAAAATGTACACAGAGTCTGTCCAGCAGCAACTGTAGCCGATGCTGTTATCCAGAGCAACCTACACTGAGCAACAACAGCAGACCAAGCCTAACTTCCTCGATTGCCAACGTCGCAAGCAGCCAATAGCAAGGCGTGCGAGGGTCAAAGCCACATGACCCTAGTAGAAACGGATATTTTAATAGCGCCAAAGGGAATTTGTCTAATACACTAAGGAGACCCAGCAGTGTACCAAAACTTGAAATCACAACACTGAAAGGTCATAATGACGTCTCAAACAGAACTGGGACCCAGTATAAACTCCCCTGCTTGGATGAGGTGTCCCACTTTACACCTTCCTCAGAAGCAGAGATGGTGATACGAAATGGAAATCCCATCCGAAAATGCTGTAGAAATATTCATACATTATAAATGCTAGAAAATATAACTCACTTCCAGTTTTCTATTTTGTCCGTTGTTTTTTCACTTGGCACGAGACAACAGGTCGACATGTACATCGCACCGATAGGTTGTCATTTATTTTGACGCATTTCTTGAAAGGGTTTGTGACAAGACACATTTCGATCTACAGTATGTCTGCCCTTCCCTGTCCATCTGTGCGTGTCTGTATATACTGTACCTTATCAGATTGCCTCAGGGGATCCTTAGTGTTCGGCTCCATCTTGGCTCACTTACCTGAGCCACCAAGGTTACGAGACTCCGACCTCCATTACTACAATCTCTGCACCATTCTGATTTCGCCATCGCCATCTGGCCTGCAGTGGCTTTTCGGGAATTCATCGCCATCTATGTCCGATGTTTAATGTGAGGGAATTCTCAGCAAAGCTAACCTCTGATAAACTCGCCCCTTTTCATGCCAACCGTTAACAGCAAGGCCATGTTTAAAAAGTAAGGTGGGGAATATGACTGTGCGTTGTGATGCACACTGCTGATTACACCTCCCTGAGCGCTCACTTCGTAGTTGCCATGCACGTCCGTGCCTCAACCACCGGTGAGATCCCAGAGCTGAAAAAAAAAGAAAGTAAATTGGACAATCAGGAATGGTATTTGATGGCATTAAGACGAGATGAAAGGAAGGACACATCAGTTATCAACGGGATAATGGGGCCGCTGCTTCTCGCTTTGTGTCCAGTGAAATGGGACTCGGTTAATTATCCTTACCATTAATTAGGTCCATCCTATCAAGGAGAAAGTGGTTACTCTTCATTAACAATATACCGTATTATGTAGAATTATTGCCCTAAAGAAATGGCTTCTCTGCATTCACAATGGTCTGCCCTTTTAATGTGCAGTGGCCGACTGTGACAGGGGAAGCCACGTTTTTATTCTATTTAAGTCTGTATGTATATGTCATATGTGCTTTTAAACATCCCAATCTGGAATTATTTAGTATATCAATTATGGGTATTGATGAATGATTGCTTAAGATATGCCAGTGGAACAAATCCAATGTCCAGACCCAGGAGTCTCTCTGGATTCACGAACATCAGTTTTCACTTTTTCGTCAAAGGTCAAAGCACTATTGTGATTAGCAGAATTAGCTGATTGCGCCAAGCTCCTCCATTCCTATGAGTACCTCATCTAAAACAGCCTTAGACCTTTGTTCTATGAGGTCCCTAAGAGAACAAGAGGTTCTCCCAGGAAAGAGAATGAATGGAAGCAATCAGGTTGCTAATTGGAGACATTGATAGGGAGGTGGTGTATGCAAAAACACACAAAGGTCATTTAATTTAGACATCATTCAGAAAATCAATTTAAGAAGCAATGTACATAGTTATATTGTGACGTCAGACTGAGTCTAATGGAACATCGGTGTCGCTGTGGTGTCACATTTGATAACAAAAACACAGTTGTTGTTCATTGGTACGCACATCCATATAATATGACTTCTCCAGAACAGTCAAATGAACATAAACCAAACTAAACTATTTATTTTACCCAGAACACACCAACACAGGCGCCCACTAAAAGCGTCCCAAGGGGCGGACCGACAGCAACCCCCAAACCAAACAATGTTTCAACACAAACGAGCTCGTTTCTGAAGAGCTCGGAGACCTGGGCTTTCTCTCCAACAGCAGATGCTTTCCCGCTGAAGCAATGGCCGGGAAGCCTAAATAAATTCCCCATGGCAACGCTGGTGTTCCTCACACTCCGTAATGATGCAGCCTCAGCGTGGAGCATCCATAATGGGGAGCGAGGGTTACCGCTACAGGTCGAGGGCCACAACCAGAAAAACTAATGCACATAACAGTTCCCTACATTTAAAACGTCCAACCTGTCGCCTAGCTTCAATTGAGTAAACTTAAAGCTACAAAATGCAAACTTTTGCCTTGAGGCATGACGTGTTTGGTTAGTCCTGCCCTCCTCCCGCTCAGTTGGCCAAGTTCGCACCCTGACATTTGTCGCCGTCTGTCTTGAAACGGCATCTAGCCTGAGGCAGAGGTAGCCGGCATCCGTAGAGCCGCCTCGGGCGCTGAAGAAGCAGATGGCAAATGCAGCCGAAAAACAATAAAACATGCTGACGTTAACTGTTTTTGTCAGCTGCACATTTAGCTTCGCGGTTGCTTCATTTCCTACTGCTTTCCTCCATTATTGTTGTTGCTATGACGTCCCTGCACTGACCTTGATAGCCACAACCAGCTCATCCGTAAAGGTATACACCCCAAAAACATCCTGAACATCGTTGAAAAGCTCATTTCAGGCAGATTTAGGGGATCTAGGCATGTACAGACAGGACTACAGACAGACACAGGCTGATACTGCATAACATATCCTATTTATTTATTCTTAATGTTAAATAGGTTGCAAAATACAGACCTTTTCTAGATTACTGTAACCTTCACCTGAACAATTTGATGTTGCCCAAGCTAAATTAAAATGTCTGTTTTGTATTGGCCATTGCACCAGAGTACTAGACAAATAGAGCGCTACGTTAATTCTATGTCACTTGTTTGTATATTTGCAGGCAGCGCCATCAGTTTTTGTTGTGGGAGAATTAGGCATTTCAGGCAATATGGACAGAAGTCTAATTCTGAGTAGTTCAGATCAAGTCGTTATACACAAAAGACCACATGGTGCAAAAGGGTTTGGTAGATTAAGCATTGATAAAACAAGGTGGGCTTATGCATCTGCAGTGTTTTGCACCTCCTTCCTCGCACTCGCCTTACTCTAAAACACATTATTACAAATGCGCTCTATAATATAATAGTAATGTAATATATCTGACGTGCTACTGAATATTAGATGATATACTGTAGATCTAACTGTAACATATTATTAGATACTGAATTTCAGTGATATTCAGTCCTTTTTGAAGTATAACCATGCCATGAGTCACGTAAACCCATCAGGCAGCAGCTTTAATCAACATAAGCTACACAACAAATGTAATGTTACATTTCACTTGAGTGAATATCCATGTAATGTGCATATTTCCCATGTAAAGTCTCACATACTGTGAAATCATGTTCATGCAGAGGTGCCCATGTGATGGACAGACATCGCAATTAGAGTAATGAAACGCTCTTATTGGACTTGAGCTCCTCCATTCCAAATCCACTGACGTGCACACAAGTAGTCCGAAGTGGGCAGCCAAACATGGGAGAATAATTCCTTTTTATTCTCAGCCACCAAAAGGGGGAACTAAAGGTGTGTGCTTCAAAGACTCCCTTTATGTCTTTATTTTATGAGACAGCACCACTGGCACACTGGTATGCAGGTACTTTGACAGGCAAACCTCAAGGAGGTGAAAGATAAAGTACTGCAATGCAAACTTGCATGACATTTCACAATCAAACAGAGAAAGCACTGATTCTGTGTGAGTGCACAGCTAATCGTGATTCATAGTCTATTTTGATCAGAAAAGTTCCAACAATGAAACATTATTTTTTGGATGACAGAGAAAATATTGGCTTAACAAAGGAGTACCAAATTGTAATTTCTACAATTGGCAATTCTCTTTATTTGCTTGGAAAATTCCTCTCCATTTATTACAATATATTTATCAAATACAATTCTGTACACTATCTATCTATCTATCTATCTATCTATCTATCTATCTATCTATCTATCCAGTACATCGCTTTTTTCTATGATTTTCAGGACTCAAACTCACGCCATGTTACCTTCCCAGACCATTGGTGATTTGCCAGTTAGCCCATTTCATAGTGTGAGTACCTGTACATCAGCTGAATCATCCATCCAGCGGCAACTTGCAACAATCTAGATGTAAATACATCCATCAAATTGTTGCTTCACACATTTAGTTGCAAATTAAACCGCAGTAGAAGTATGCTCATTCAAACTTTAAGCTTCCGCAGGAAACATGATAGATTCTGCCAACCCCAGGTTGTGTCATGTTTTAATTTGGCACCAACCATAGAATACTTTTGTTGTTTCAGAATATGGCTGAGAGATTTCAGATTTCCTGTCTCAGGTTCTTTGTCTTCCTTGCTAGCCAAAAATCTAGCCTGAAGGCCATGATACATTTCACACATGATCGCATTTGGATAAACAACTTACAGTACACATTTTTTATAGCCTATAGTATTTGGAAGATGGTAAAAATGGAGGGCACAATACACACCAAATTATTTACTAATTTAATGATGTAGTATGGATAAATAAGTACACATTCTGGACAGACCTAATTATTTGCCAAATTGAGACCACTGCAATATTGAGTATATGATGACAAAGAAATTGCATTAGGGGCTCCAGTCAAAAAGTGATCCAAAATAAACAGATTGGGCTTCTTTTGGTTTCCGTCTGGTAAATCATATAAGGCAACGGCACAAAGACCTTACCTCACTTTACTGACTAGATGCATACTGACGGCAAGCATTTCCACACATAAATGAAAATTTTTTAAAACACAAGCACGGCCATTGTTACCCCTTCTGTACTGTTTCAGTCTCCTTGCAATAACTGACTACCAACAGGGTGAAATAGTTGAAAGTGTCCTACTTGTTCTGAACACTCTGCAGCCTTACACCCACTCTTCATGTACTATACCTGAGCAACATCTGCCACTGTGTATAATGAAATGTCACATTTGACACCTTAAACGCTCCCCATACTCTGCCATGATGTGTAATTATCCGCTCGCTCCCTGTGACAGGTGTATAGCCACCGTGACCGGCATCCGCCAGCAACTACCATCACTATTCCTGGAATGGCTGAGGTTAATGATGCTGCATCTTTGACATCAGCCAGAATAAATTCTAGTTTATTGCTAAACCTATGAGTAAGGTCCGAGAAACACAGAGTTAATTAGAACTGGGATTATTTTACAAAGATGGGTTATGCTACTGCAGCGCTGGCTATCTATCTATCTATCTATCTATCTATCTATCTATCTATCTATCTATCTATCTATCTATCTATCTATCTATCTATCTATCTATCTATCTATCTATCTATCTATCCAGATATTGGGACATATATCGCAGACCATCCAGCTGCAACCTGCAAGGCTATGTTTTTATTTTTTGGGGAGGGGAACATTTTATTAAACATTTAATTGTTTTTATTGAGACGTTGTTTAGATCATGGTTAAGTTCATGTTCATTTATTTATATTGCCCTTTATCACAAGCATGTCTGTCTCAAAGGACTTTACAGAAAATGAGCCAAACTAGATCTACCTCAACATCAATCAATCTTTCCTGACATTTAAAATGTGCACGTACATGTGATGCCCTCGATCACCTTATTTGTGGGCTGATTAGATATTAGAAGGCACAATGAGAATGTAAAGCCGTCTGTACGATTTGAATGATGCAGGCTTCTCCAAACTAAATATAATTCTGGATATGGTAGCTGAAATGCTAAATAAATGCCCATGGTCATTTGATAACGCTTCTATTAGTCTCTATGGTTAATTTCTAGGTTGAAATTGAACTATAGGAAGGTGAAACCGTTCTATCTCCTTGGGTGCGTTCAGCTCTGATCTTGATCTGCAAGTTTCCTAAGCTTTCTTTGTTTAACATACAATATAAGTGTATTGAATTTGAAATCAGACAGATCCAAATTGCTTGCTTGGTTGTTTGCTTCATTGATTGATTAATTACTGTAATTAATTACATTACATACACTGACATAATTCACAAATCAGTATGACATTTTATCTGTGTTGCAATTAACCACAAAAAGGTGATTTGTGTGAACATTTGAGTGACTTATTTTTCCCTTTATTGATAAGATTCTACTTACTCTGTCAAGACACACCACGTTTCAGTACATATAGGATTTTTAAATCAACAGAACTCGTTAACTGGAGTATTTAGTACAGACTGTTTTCGCAGTAAGCGCTGAAAGAAAAAGTTGCTCCTGCAGCTCTGTCGAGAAGCCGCCCTGTGTGGCGCCTCATTTCCCTGCAGTTGAAACTGATTAGCGCCGTGTGGGGACTATTGTTACCAAAGGTCATGTAATGAACATGTTTATTTGTGGAAAATGAACGTGCTTGCTCAGTGCCCGGCAGCTTATTGTGTGCAATACAAGCGGCTTCGCATAACACTAACTCTGATTGACAGCGGCATAAAGGTGCTTCCAATCATGTTTCCTCTCTTGCCTCGACGTTGTTTTTACATGATACAGAACAACCGTTGTTACGGGATGGGGAATTAGCATGGCTACTCGAGAGGTTGCACACACACACACACACACACACCCACACTCACCGAAACGTAGTGGGGATACATAAGACAGACTACCACAATGCACAGACTAGACTGAAGTTGCTCCAAAAGGCCTCTGAAGGTCATCCAATCAATCCCAACTCATCCCCACTCTTTCCACCGGTCCCTGTATGTTGTATCGGCTGCGGCTTGTCCTCCGGTGGCATTGATTGAGGAGGGTGTTTGAGGGAAGGGCATCTTTAATTGTACACACACACACACACACACGTGAAAAAAAGCTCCCCGGACTTTTTTCCAGCCCGTTGTTTGGATGGGCTGGGATTAATTAAGGACATCTACAGCAGGCAGTTCTGACTGTGGGGGGGACTCGGTGATTATCTGTGATGGGTCGTGGGATCGCCCAGGGGGAGGAAACGCCTGCATGGCTGTTGCAACAGTGTGGGGGCTTCATGTCACACAGTTAAGTTATAAGCGGGTAAAAGGGTTATTATTATCTAAAAGAAAAACGTATTTACATGCTCCCTCCTGGACACATTGTCTGTAGACACAATATCTCATTCCACTGCAACACCTTCCCTTGAAATCCAGAAACGATAACCCATCCCTGTGGGAATGACTCAACGACACAACGTGTTGAACGTCCCAGATCTTTTTTCCCGAGCTTGTATTTCCTCTCACCTACACTATTGTGATTCTGTTCATTCCTGCATAAATAAAACGTTTCCCCAATGCATCGAGCTTGAACATACATAGACTTTTAGAAAAGTGCTATACAAATTAGGTTATTCTTCTTCTTCCTCTTCTTGTTGTTATTATTCTACATCTAACAGTTCAAGTTAATGTATTTATATAGCCCTTTATCACAAGCATGTCTCTTTACAGATAATGAGCCTAACTAGATCTACCTGAACAACAGTCATTCGTAGAGTCATGTAAGACAAACGGGGTAACAGGACAAAGCACAAGCACATTTTTAGCAGGACGTAGCAAGCCTACCTATTCTAAAAGGCCTAAACTACCCGGCACCACCAACTTTAAACCCTCAAAGAATACAAGGAAAAACCTCCAAGAAAACCTTATTAGGGAAGAAACCTTGGGTGGGCCGAGTCAGAGGGGGATCCCCCACCGGGACGGCTGAGCGTGCAATGGGTGCCGGGACAGTGGAATGGACAGTAGCACAGACAATGACAGTGACATAAAGAAAACAGATGAGGCAGAGAGGCGATAGAGGCAGAGAGTTGGGGCCACGGTCAGCGCTAATGTCCACAGAGACAAGGGCAGCACCCGGGTCCACTGCCAGGTAGAAACACTGCGCCGGTGTCTGACAAAGAGGAAAGACAGACACACACACACTCACAGCCGTATAAGCAAAACACACATACTCAGGTATGTACATATTCAGCCACATACACACTCATACAGACAGCAGATAGAGAATGAGTCTAGACATCCCGCAACCAGGTGGCAGCCCTACGCTGGGTTCCCAACGGGGGATTTCTATGTTAATACTGTCTAAGCTAAGGAAGGAGAGAGACTGTGTCGGTCCCGAGCTAGACGGTGCTATGGTTGGTCGTGTGGCAGTGAGAATAAATAGGTCAAACTAAATCCAAGATTAAGTTCCGTGGTGTTGTCCTATGATATTTAATGTCATTACTGTCTCGTTTGTAGATTTTAGATCCCACGTTCCGATTCAGAGGCCCCCTAGTGGCCATGACCACCTTGACGTGGCAGCTATAGGTGGTAGCTATATATAGAGGAGGCTTGGTAGACAGCTAACACACACACACACACACTGAAGCATAACCTGTGTGAAACAGGCTGGGAAACCAGAATGACAACGCTACACTATTTTTAAGCTGCTACTCTAATAAATACGTGGATTAATTATACTGATTACGATACTGTGATACTAACCTTAAATTACAGAACAATTCAGTTGTACACCCTTTGGTTGCTCCATAGTTCCATCTTTCTTACTGAAAATTCACAGGCTGCAGAGTTGCTATGTCCTTTGTTCAAGACATGATGATGATGCCATGACATGATAGATGCAGATAATAAAACAGAGAAACACCAGGCACCACGCCGGACAGCTGGTAGGCTTATTACAGCCTGACCTGCACGGATGACAACAAATCATTGGTTTCCAACAGCTTTGATTCTCTTGGTGCCTGTCAATATGCATTTCCTCGACCATATTTCATTCCTCTCATGGCAACAGGAATGATAAGGCCTTAAAACTGTTACCCCGCAGTCAAACCTCTGCATGAACTAATGTTGTTTGACAAGCTATATGATAAGATTCACTTTTATTTCGTTTTCCTCCCTTTTCCTCTCTTTTTAATCTGAGCGTTACGCCTGTGGCAATATCACAATATTTCACCTTGAAAGAAGGCATTCTGAAAAAGACAAAAATGAAATTCCACAAGATGGACGATTTTGGCCTGCACAGCACCTCAAAGTCACATACCTTAACGTGAAAAAATGAGGATGGTACCCTATCAGTGGCGGATGAGTTATTGCTGCGAGGCGGCCTATAGACAATCTGTCCCGTGGTATAATATGTGTGTAAATGATAATGTTAAAGGTTATTGTCATGCTTCGCTGGTGACTCAAAATACATTGCCTCTCTGGAAGCTGGCTGATCATTAACTCAAGGTGTCAGGAGACGCACATTTGCTCAGTGGCATTCTCCAAAGCCAAAAAGGTATGTAATGCTCTCCCTCCGGAAGAGAAACAGGGGGAAAGATGCTCCAGTTGTGTGATGTGTATCAGTGCTGAATATCTCCCAACATACCTCTTGAATATCTTAAGATTTAACCTTGAGAAGGCAATGTTGTTGTTGTTGTTGTTTACTACTTCCCACTCTCACTGTCATACTGGGTTCCGGCTAGATGAGATCCTGCACCGAGCAAACCGTACGTGACATTGCACAACATGCATCCTACTGCGGTGGACCGCGTACTAATGATGGGTTATGAGAACGTGACTATTAGCATCTGGAAAGAAAACGCGGGCCCCTGTGCTCACAGAGCCATGTTGTACGCAAACATTGATTTAATTTCTAATAGGAACACTAATAGACACGCGAAGGCAGGACGCACACGCGAGAATACATTGATCAAAATCAAACAAAGGCAACGAGGGAACATGGCGGAGGGAAGGCGAGGAGTTGTAATTACGGAACACAATGTTGCCATCAAGACCAGGCTTTGAGCTTGACCTTACTGGGGTGATGAATGGTGCGAGTCCTGTTCATGACATACAGGCAGGGAGTCATCATTGTTAGTGGGCAACTGCGAGGTATGAGGTAATTAATCATGCAACATAGGCCCGGGCCTGATTTTAATTAACAGCAAAGCACATGGCCTTGCCTGTCTTCAGAGGGGAGGGTAAGGATTGGACTGAAGCTCACTGTCTTGGCCCCAGTTTGTGATCTGATCATTCCAGCTTGTTTTGGCTATGACCTGCTTTACTTGACTGAGAGCCATCCACACAGAGTAACGGCATGGAAAACGGCAAGGTCCCCCAATGTTTCCTCATAAAATGATCAGCAAGCTAGTGTTGCCAGGCAACTAGTACAAATCCCGGCAATAAACAGCGCTTTGGCTAATATTCCCTCGCAGCTAAATTTGATGTCTCAAAACGGTTCCCTTCAACAGATCTTTGGCAAGACATAATGATTCGGGGGTTTTGACGTGACTCAATAATCTCACTGCAGTTACTCATTTGACGCCGAGTCATTTTGGACTAATTTGGGGCAAATAAGACAATTTGCTGAGTTTTGCTATGATCAAAAACACAATATATACTTTTTCATTTTCAATGTGACCAGGTAGAGATGCCAATGCAAGAAATAATAAGAACCATAAATCGTATCTATTTGTTTTGAGATGGCCTGTGCAACTGCTTACTTTGGCGGCACATGATCTATCCTGCAGCAAAACCATTTCGGCCAAAAGATGGGGCCCCGTTTAACACATTGATTTATCACTGTGGTGCTCCAGTTGCCAGATCACTTTTCAAAGAGAAGTACATCTTGGTGGGTCAACTCATCACATCCATATAATCATTCATGTCATAGTATTCCGCTCCAGACAGCAGCAAGGGTTCCTGGAAGTACCGGGATGCGTCCCAGACGTGTTGTAGGTTAAGTTACAGAGTCGGGGGGGGGTAATCGTATCAGGCGTGGAGGTGTTTCAGACAGCCACGGTGACACCTGTCTCAAACGCGGGCAGCTCGGCAGCTGGAGGAACAGAAGGCCTTGATATGAAGAGAAAGTGGATGGCGCTCGGTTGGCTGACCCCAAAGCTTGAGCCAAATTATTTACAATCAAAGCTCCATGTCATATCTGTTTAACATTCAGGAAAGGAGTTATTTGCTGTAGTGGTGCTGAATGTCAATGGGAAAGACAGCTTAAGAGCAACGACTAAAATGCTGGGTATAGTCGTGAGGAATATGATAAGTAATGAAAGGTGGCAGATGTGGTACTTACACAGGGCACTGCGATGCCAAAATGCAATCTCTTGACTTTTGTTGTCAAGTTGCACCAAATGTTTTTTTCTATCTTATAAAATCATCAGGCAACGACTTGCATGTGAAATAATCATCCACAAGGTAGTTTCTATCAACATCAAGCTCATAACATGAAGTATCCCACCGGCACCAACCTATTTGCTTCATTCACTAAACCGTCACATTCATGATTCATGCATAT